>CAUYON010038954.1:0-33053 GCA_963573935.1 Arctocebus calabarensis | reverse complement strand
AAACAGGGGAGTCTGTGGGGGGAGTCAGAGGAGTCACTGCTCACCAGATGAGACACGGGGAGTCTGTGGGGGACTTAGAGGAGTCACTGCTCACCAGATTGGGACAGGGGGAGTCTGTGCAGTTGAGTCAGAGGCATCACTGCAGAGGTGTGAGCATTTCTGACTCTTCAGCTATTTGCAAACCAATTCTCATTTTTGACCATTTTTTCCCTTAAAGTCAGTTCACCAAGGTGGGTTCTTCACCGGCCAGCTGCCTTCCTCATAGACTGTACTCACAGCATGTGGTCTGTTTGCCTCTTCCTCTCTTCTGTCTCTTCCCTACTGTCAAGCAACCCCTCTGATTTCTGCTGTGGAGCACGCATTAGCAGAACAGTTTATTCCCCCTCTACTGCTTGTCTTCCTGATGACCCTTAACTTTCAGGGCCTTAACTTCTACCACACATAGTACCCCAAAGAAAGATGGCTTCTTCCCCAAGAGGGATTATAGTGGAAGCTCTTTAGGTAATATAAAAAAAAAATTTTGTATATATAAGTACACTCGTGGTTTTGGAAAACAGATGCAACATGAAACCCTAAGTTTCACAAACTCCATGTGGTGTCTCCATATAGTAAGCACTAGAGACATATTTTAGGCACTAACGAATGGTTGGTTTTTGTAGTGATTATCACTCTGCTATGGACTGAATATTTGTGTCAGAGAAAGTAGCTTGCTTTTATACCAGGGTCAGAGTCCTGGATGTCAATAATGCAATAGAAATATTGTCAAGTTTGACCCAGTGGGCTCTGCTCATTCCAACTTGGGTTGAATTAGGGAGGTAAACCTCAGGGTAGGGTTCCTACCCCTACCAGTAACATTTTTATTAAAAAGCTCTCTGATGTCGTAAATCATTAGTGTGCAGCTCCTGTTAATAAGCTATTTAGAACTATGTCTCTGTCTACTTTGTGGACAGAAATATGATAGGGTTTCTGGGAAATCCTATGCTCTTATGAATGAAAAAACTCCCCACCGGTGGGTCTAGAGTAAGTAGGCCCTGCTGGACTTGTGGCTTATGTCATTGGCCTGACACATTCTCAGTCTCAAATCCAGACCTCTCAGAAAAAGGAAGAAAGGGCTTCATCTGAAGTGGGGATATTTTGTTTAATGTGTAAGAAAGACGTATTCATTATGATCTTGGAATAGAACTTTAAGGAAA
Source organism: Arctocebus calabarensis (assembly GCA_963573935.1). Taxonomy (NCBI): domain Eukaryota; kingdom Metazoa; phylum Chordata; class Mammalia; order Primates; family Lorisidae; genus Arctocebus; species Arctocebus calabarensis. The sequence continues at coordinate 31,860 of CAUYON010038954.1, read as the reverse complement.
AGCCAAAGCTCAGGTAAGATTTATGGTGCTGTGATGGGCTTACAGCCCACATCCCGTTCCTGCTGATGCATTCCACCTCTTTCTATTACAGAGATGTGGTGACTTCAAAGTCAAGAGGAATTACAATCTAATTTCAGAGGAATGTTCTTCTAGTATATATTGGTAAGCATATATTTTAATATATGATATGTACAGAGGATGCCAAAAAACATATATGCATGTTAAGAATGGAAAAAAAAAATATATGCATGTTAAGAAAGAAAAAAGCCCTCAATATATACCAATAACATTTACCTTGTAGATTATATCTTGTGTCTCTTATAATTGCAGAAGTCAAATGTGACTCGAGTTTACAATTTTAATAGTTTTTTCCTTTCTTAAGATGTGTATATATCTTTTGGGGGAACCTTCTGTATATGTAATTTTCATAATTGTATAATGAAATTTGTGAGAGGAAAACAAAAATTACCAACTGAAAGGATACACAGTAAGACTTCAGGTTAAAGTAGATGTTTATATTCCCCCCATCACAAATCTTATTTTTATATGTTGGGAGGCGACATCTCTGAATTTCTTGTAAAGTTTGGCATCTATTACACTATCCTTTTGGACTCTTGTCCTTTGAAATATATATAAAACTTGGCTATTTCTGTTTCCTGAGGTTTCACATGAACTGACAAGCAGTTCTTTAAATTGAATCCCCTGGGAGAATCCCTCTCAGAGCCCAGGAGAAAACACTTCCCTGGCAGGATAGGGTTGAAAATAAAAGAAAGGGACAGCTTATTCATGAGGTTATCTAGGAGCACACGCAGGCATAAGAACCAAGTAATGAAAGTCCAAGCAAACATCAAGAGTGAAACAAGATGTAGAAGCTCATGAACCGCATGACAGAAATGTAGGTCCTTCGAAATCAAGATGCTTTTGTTGTGTGAACAACCAGGTTAAACAATGAAAATGGCTACAAGGGCAGTGAGGACATGTCTCTTCAAAGGCATTAAAGCAAATGGGATTGTTGCATTAATAAAGAAGATAAGAGAGGGAAAAAAGTAGATGCACAAGCAAGTGACCCATTATTGAAAGTTTCAAATGTTTTCTTAAAAAAGACCACCAGATTGTAGGTCTTCACTTCCCGCCAACATTGCCTCATCTTGCTTCTTTCTGCTCAATTAAAAAAAAAAAAAAAAAAAAAAAAAGTTCTCCTCCTGGCCACTAGAGGTCTCTAGAGAATCACGGATCAACGTCTGAAGCCTGATAACCTCTTGGTAACAACCACTTGAGGAGGTGGAAATGTTTATTTTTCCAATATGAATAGTCACACAGTCACAAGAGATCCACAGCCTGAATCTTAAATTTCCAAAGAATAAAAAAAATATGTAGCTACCTTCTCAACTTCAAGCTGGCACTGACCACCATTCCACAAATATGTCCCTTATTACACTGATGGCAGAAATTCCACTATTTTATAGAGCACTGCCTCTACTAAAAAAGCAAATGCTCGTGGAAGACTAATTTATACAATAATTGTAAGTTATTTATGCCTTAATATGAGTTACACCATTGGGCCTTTGCCATTGTGATTATAAAAGATGTCAGATCAGGGTTAGTGGGGAAGGAGGTGAAGAGGACTTTTACCTGTTTCACACCTTTGCAGGGGTCTGGCCCTGAGTCCTTTTCCAATTTCCTGCCCCACAATAAGTGCCTCAAGTGGGTAATCCAGCTCTGGGGTCAAGAGAACAGACTGCCCTCCGCTTCCTTCAGCTCTGCAGTTTAAGACGACGACTTCCAGACATTCAAGACACTGACACTTATCACCTCATGAGTCCTTAGTGTGACTGCTTTCCTGGTCGCATGAACTGTAGCTATTTGGGGCATGACTGACATTTAATGACAGTTCTGGTGATGACAAGCATACATTTCAACATTCCGTTATTTAGAACAGTCAAGTAATTATTTATAATGAATCACTGATGACATCTGGAGAACAATGCAGTCCTCTTTTGATGTTTGGATGATTAGCTGTGGGAAATTTTTACTTTGAGGATCTCTCATTTTCCTTTCAAAAAGTTTGGATGTTATCTCCTGATGCATTCGGGTGTACTATCATTTTTCCTACATTGATCCGTCCATACCACATTTACTGAGAGTCTATTAATTTCCACTTACCCTAAAGGCTCTGTGAATGTAAAGATGAATTACAGCAGGGCGGGGCTCTCAGGAAGTCCATCGACCACTGGGGAGACAGATGTGTAGAGGCAGTTACAAAATGTGCACAAAAGTATGAAATGCTTTGGGACTAGAAAAAACAATTCTGGAAAAGTAAAGTTCTTTATTCTCAACTTGTTTGAAAGCCACCATCTGTTGTTACTGTTGTTTAATTAGGGCACAATAGTCTTCCTGATAGCTCACCTTGATATCTTTGAGTTGTGCTTTAAATTGGTTGTAGCTCTTTTAAATGGCACTTGTATAGGGCTGAAGCGTACTATGTAAAGCAATGTGGTCAGGGCCTGCTGGCCTAAGCTGGGCTGCAGGAGTGACCTCTCATCCACTCCAGGAGACCAGTGGCTAGGAGGGTAGCCCAGGTTTTCACAGTTGAATATTCTGCAAGTCCAGGGGTCTGTAGTGCTGGAACACAGAAGATTCTTTACTGGAGAGAATGTTACAAACTACGTATGTTCTTCATTTCTGCCTTTTTTCAAGTACTGCGGCTATCTTTCAGCAATCTATCCTTCTTTGAAAGACTTGCTTACCAAGCAATTAGATGAGTGGCTGAGATGTGGAAATGGGTGTTCACCAAGGGGAAGAGAATAAACTGTGCCTTTCAAGAGATGTGAGGTGAAAGCTCCCCACCTCTCAGTATTCTCAGTAGGCTGTCTCTTCTACTGAGGAAACTTCCTTGCAATATGCAACGGATTTGTTTTATTTCTGACCCAAACAGCATTTGTAGTCAATTCTCTTCATGTGAGAATGGGGTGAGCACATTTGATATTTTCATCGTGTCTATGCAAAAGCACACATGTATTTATAGTGAGCTAATCCAGTTGGCTGTTCACTTGTAGGTGGGCACAGACTTCTATTGATGCCAGATTCTCCTCTTTCCTTGGAGAGTCATGTTCGTTCTTTCTCAAATTAAGTAGATCCATCATTCTGTATTTTCTTAGCCCCAATACTCTCCTTGGAAAAAAATTATTTTTCAAACCTTCAAACCACAAAGTGAAACAAAAGGGAACATTTTCCTACATCTGGGAAGAAAACAGAACAGGCATGTCCTGATGTGTGTTATACAGTTTGATGTAGACCAAACATTATTCATAAATAACCAAACCTAGATGAAGACTGTAAGTAGCAAACTCACCAACCAAGAATTAAAAACAAACAAAAAGCATTTCTGAATCCAAGCGCTAACTTATTTTTAAAGCACTTATGTAGGATAGTTAACATTTATCACATGTAATGTGGACCAGGCATTATGAGACAAGATGATGGAGAACGTGGAGCTGCCGAGATAAGGTCTTTATGTTCCCTAAACAGAGGAGGGGTTGTTAAAGTCAAAGGCCTTTGCATCCCTCTTCCTGTCTCTCTTTCATAATTAGTATGACTTGGAAACCCCAGAGGCTTTCTCTGTGCCTTTCTGTTCCTGTGTTTCAGGAGACCTTATCACAGGCATGCCCAATGAGGCCCAGAGCATGGAATTATATTTGTATCCTGTTGACATATATTTACATAGGTCAGATCATCATTTTTCTTATCCTAAAGGGGCTTTGGAAACATATCATCATTAAGAATACACAGCATCATCTTCAAGGAATAATTTTTCTCTCTGATGCCTTTGGATTGGGGGTCCTTAAAACCAATGCATCCTGTGTGAAAATTATAAGACCTTGTTGAAGGGGGTGGATAGAGAATAGAATGAGGCATTGGCAACTTAATATTCCAAGAGAGACAGTGATTTCAGAATAGGTTTTCTAGTTTTGAGCATCATATGTCTGTCCAAGTTTTGGAAAGAGTGGCTCAAAGGTTGCATGAAGCTCAGGCGACATCTCTTGATTCGAGGACCCTCATCCTGGGCTCTTGTCTCCCATACCTCTGATGTGGCCTTAATTTGAGAGGGAGAGGGAGTTGAGCTCAGATCAGCCTGTGAAGTAAAGCTGTCCTCACGCTGTCCTCTGCTTATGTTGACTTGGGTTCCTTACAGGGATGGGGATGGAGGGCCATTTGCCTCGGGCCCACGGTTGATGAAGGCCTCACAGTTTGACTTCTGAAGCTGTCTCCTGAAGAAGATATGCATATAGTATCAAAATTATGCTGGAGTCAAAAGATTTCATTTGCTAAATGTAAACATATGAGAAATACTGTAATTTCTGTAGCAGTATTTTGGCATTTATTCATTTTTTAAAATATTGAAGGTTTCCAAATATGGAATTGGCTCAGACCTCACCCGGCCTCTGAGAGGCCCTGAATCTACCACCAAACAGCGGCCAGCATTGGAGTTCCCCTGGGCTTTTGTCCCATGCCAAATGACCCAGATGGTCCCTCTGCTCATACATGCTAAGAACAGATTAGGTTCACTACAACTCCTTTTTATTATATGAGAGTTTGTACTTCAAAGTGGAGCCTTTAGCATTTATTTTAAACTTTACTGTGCATGTTTATATAGACACCAGCATTTTTTACTTATGAGAATTAATATTTTACCAGTACTCTGATTGAGAACATTCCCAAGTATTTAAATTGAGAGGAGAAAACATGTTGAGATTCCCCGTGTGCACCAGGGGAGAGTGAAGTAGAGTCTGGCAGGGTGTGTTCGTCCTGCACAGGACCGTGGACATGCAGTTCAGTGTTTGGGCTGTGCTGGTGCGTGGGTCCGTCTGCCTATCTGTGTGAAGTTGGCAGATCAACCCCAAACAGGCCTGTGTGGCTGAGGCATAAGTGTACACAAATGGAACTAGTGGAGGTGGTGGCCTCCAATTGCAAAAAATTCTTTGTTTTGCCTTTCCGTTGGCAGAAAGTACTGCCAATAATATCTGAGCAATATCTGAGGCCCATTTCCATTTGGATTTCAAGACTTAGGACTCTAAAACTTTCCAAAAAAAACTGTCCAATTGGGCCAGTAGGGGAAGTTGTGATGCAATCTTAGCGTGTTTGTTTTTTGATTGCTGTTTCCTTCCGATATCTATGTTCATACACGGCAAGACATACTGTGCTTAATTTTATGATGTATATTTTTTGGTTTTAGCTTTTCTGGCTGCAAAATAATATTTGCTTTTGCAGAAAATTTAGAAAATATAGAAATGTATTTCAAATAGGAGCTAAAAAATCATGCATAATTTCAGCAAGCCCTGTTATTTTAAGCTAACTTTATCCAAAAAGGAATTTTTAAAATTTGCATTAATTCTTCATTGATTTCTATGCAAACCTTTTTATTATGACTCTAGAATACAATAGAGACCTGTTGAGATACCACGTAAAATCCAGATGCTATATGGTACGTTGTCTGAATGTTCTCTTTCTGTTTTAAAATGATGGTGATGGAGAGGGTCTTTACCTAACAAATGCAAGTAGTGTAACCTGGTTCTTTGTACCCTCAATGCATCCCCAACAATAAAAAATAATAATAATAGAATCAAGTGACAGTGATGGGCTGGGTGCAGTGGCTCATGCCTATAATCCTAGCACTCTGGGAGGTGGGTGCATTGCTTGAGCTCAGGAGTTCAAGACCAGCCTGAGCAAGAGCAAAATCTCATCTCTATTAAAAATAGAAAACCTAGCTGGGCATTGTGGTGGCCACCTGGACCAAGAGAATCACATGAGCCCAAGAATTTGAGGTTGAGGTTGCTGTGAGCTATGATGCCACAGCATTCTACCCAGGGTGATGGAGTGTGACTCTGTTCCAAAAAAAAAAAAAAAAAAGAAAAGAAAAGAAAAAAGACAGTGATGGTTAATATTTATTGAAAAAGAAAAGAAAAAAGACAGTGATGAGTAATATTTATTGTTGCCTCTGTACTAAATTCTTTACACGAATCAACTATTTTAATGCCTACAACAACCCTAAAGGAAAATGCCATGTGTGTTCCCATTTTACAAATGGCAAAACTGAGAGGAGAGGGGTTAAGTGAGCCGGCCCAGGTTAGAGGCTAGTAAGTGACAAAGGTGAGCCAGGGCCTGTGTCCCAGAGACCTTTAGGATCCAGCCTGCTGAACTAGAAAGCCTTTAGTTTCTTAAAGGAATAAGGGCACAACCAGGTCAGTCGGGACATCTCTGAGCACGTGAAAGGGCAGCAAAACACGTCCCTTTGTCTGATTTCGGTAGAAACACGTCCCCTGTGTTAAGTGGAGACAGGCTGGAAATGCGTGTGTGGCAGGCAGGCTTGTGAGATCACATCCGAAGCTGGCTGGACTCATTTCAGCCCTTTGGAGTGTTGATTTAGACGAGGGGGAGAAGAGGCGAACCCCTCTTCTTTGGCTTAGAAGATTATGAATCTGCAACTTCAAAAGCTCTTTGCAATTTTATATTCGCGTCTCCTGCCAAGGTGCTTGTCTTATCTCCATTCGGTTGGCTGGGGCTGCTCTGAGTAAGCGACGGTTTCCTTCTGCATTTGGAAGGAAGCTACGGGGCAAGTACGGGGTGGGCTGTGGAGAAGTGCGGGTGGCAGGGGGGACTATACTGGTGGAAAGGGGGGGCAGGGCCAGGCCGGGGGAGCAGGGCGTGCGCTGCTTGGGGCGAGCAGAGGAAAGGCCGTTTTGCTCACGGTCCTGGCTCTCTGGTTTCCAGGCTTTGTGACCTGGGTCCGCTTGCTAGCCCTCGGAAGCCTACCTAGCCTCTCCTGTGCCGCTAGCCTCGATTGTGGCGGCCCGCGGTGCCCCAGGCCCAGCTCGATGTAGAGCGACGCTGGAGCCTGGGAGAGGACGGGTGCTCTGACTTTACCCTTCACCAGCAAGCTGACCCTGGGCAAGACCCAGAGCTTCTGTGACCTCCATCAGAGAAAGGGAATAATAATTCTCACCCTTCTCAATTCATAAGGTTTCTGGGGGTGGGACTCCAAGAAGCTTAGGTATTCGAGAAGACTTTGTGCACCTACAAGGGCCACACAGTGAGCTGCTCAGGGAGCTGAACACAGGATGCCGGTGGACGGCTGGGTTCTCACTCAGGGATGGCAGAAGCGTTCTGGTCCGTGGGCCGGCTCCTGCTGACCGCTGGTGGCTGTCTGGACCTTCCCATGGGGGAGGATTCTGGCTTTGCCTGGGTTCGGTAGGAAAGAACGGCTGGTATTGATTATTAATGTCGCAAGGATGAAGGAGGAGACGGGGTTCTTGCGCTGGGTGTTTGCTCCTTCTGCTCAACCCTAGTGATTTCTAAATTTGGTCGATTGTTTATCAGATTCACCTGGTAAAAATGCCCTACTGTACGGATTTCTCGTTTAATAAGCTATGAGTAAGGCCTGGGGTGAAGGCAGAGAATCTTCATGTTTTTAAAGAAAGCTTTTCTTTGGGGTTATTCTGAGAACTGTGCAGGTTTGGGCACTAAGGCTAATATCTAAAGGAGAGGCAGGGCAGAGGGTGAGTCACTTGGGGGCCTTGGGTGGGTGGCATGGAGCTCTGAGGATTGAAAGAACAAAGCCCAGAAGACTTAAGCAAATTTTCAAGACATGGTCATAAGTTTATAAAATGTAGATCAGCCTGTGGTTTTTAGTAGGTTGCCTAACTCTTTCTCCATTAAACAAATTGGTTGTAGTGTCTGTTCTGATGATTCTGTCACCGGCTTCAGGCCAGATTCTTCCTCTGCGTGGATTAGATAGCTGTTCCAAAGGGGCCAGATCCTGAGACCTGTTGCCCACCCCTGCTCCCTGCTTTGAATCTACATAAGTTCACAACTGGTCGTTTCATACATCAGAAAAAAAGGAAAAAAGAAAAATGAACTTCTATGTTAACTAGAGGGTTCTGAAATGGCTGTTGTACGTTAAGTCATTTTGACTTTAGCTTTTATTACAAACCAAACTTGTGAACACAGCATTGCAATTGTGTATGCACCCCTCTCACCCCAAGATGCCTAGGGATTAGCTGACATTTCATCATCCGAGGACAGAATTGCAGGAGGAAACAAATAAGGAAAGGGTAGCCTGGGTACCGTTCCTAGTAATCTGTGTCATCTGAGCTGACAGATGATAGCCAGGTTGGCCGATAAGACTGTGGAGAGAGGAGACATTTTAAAACTTTAATCGAAAATCCCAATTCCTTCTCATTGAAGAGTCAAAAGAAAGAGAAACTATAATGGCGGAAATTCTGGGGCTCATATCAGGCATTCTGATCACAAGACATGGGCTAGCGCGCCTTAGAGCTCAGGTGGTGATGGTCCCAGTCCGAACACAAGCTCCTGAAAATAGAAGCAACCGCGTCTCTGGTTGTTTAAGGAATAAATAGGTAGGGCTGCGGGTGCTGGAACTGCTTCAGGGTGCACAGACTAGAGATGAGGGCATTGCTAAAAGCACTAGCTACTGTAGGAATCCTGATTTATTGCCAAGAAATAGAGGCACAGGAGGCCTTTTTCTTTTGGCAGAAGAATTCTTTTGAATTCTGCCTGCATGAACATGTAAGCTGTGGGTCTGTGATTTTTTTTCATTTTTTCTTGTTGTTTCTTCTTCAATCTGGTTTCATCTAAAAAAACAAAAACTGTACACATGTGCCCCTAGGAGAGGAAGGAGAAAGTATATACTCTCTGTGTGTGTGTGTGTTTATCAAAGCAGGGATTGCTGACTGACTGCCCAGGCCATGGATTTTTGCCCTCACATCTGCTTTGATTGGTTAGCACAAAATTTTGAAATGATACAAATCCGCCTAGGAGTATAAATGATAAGTTTTTAGAGTGTATAATGTGTGGTTACTAAAGGCATTGGGGTTAGGGATCTGTGGGTTCAACATTTGTTTGTCTACCCTTTCTGAGATCTTGTGTTAGAGCGACAAAAAGCAGAAACACAACAATGAAACGAATCCCCACGCATTCTGATTTGAAACTCTGGTGCTCATGACTCTGAGGCCGTGTGTTCTTTTATAGCTTTACTTTCCCTAGTAAGGGGCAGATCAGTTATACCAAATGGGTGTTCAGATTCCAGATACTCCAGGATGTATACTGACTCTAACATTCAGGGGTTTAGTTTTTAGTCTTACTTTGTTTTGCTTTTAAGGATGGCAGGGAGAGGAGGTACAGGAGTGGGTAAGTAGGCAAAAGGGCGAGAATGATTGATGGCCGCAAAAAGTCCTGACAAATTTGCAGTCAATATTGTATGTCTAGAGAGACTTGTGTGACAAAAGAAGTGTCAGCAGCCACCTGAAGTCTCATTCTTCAGAACTGGGTCTCCGAGTTAGAATAGGGGGCTTGAGTGAAATGCCAGTCATGCCTAAGTGGAAAAATCACTCCTGATGAGTGAGAGCAGCTGACAGTTACAAATTACAAGGAGAATTTAGTGTGTCTCACAAGGTTGATGCAGGCACCCCAAATGACTGGCTTTAGCTTTTTCCCTATTAGGAAGGCTATTGGGAGGATAAAACCCAACTTACGGCTTCAGATTTACAAGCACTTGTGATAGACATCCAGCCTCATCACTTTGATCGTTACCCCGGATCTTTGCCTCAATTCTTGTGTCTTCTTCGGGTATCATTGTGTTTTTGCTTTCTTAAATACCACGGACAAATTCCCTGAGCATGAAGTGGAGGAAGGGAAATGACAGGCTGTTATTCATTCTGTGCGATCTCCTAGTCTGTTTCTCTCTCTGAATGGGAACGTTTGTCTGTCTGTGTGCAATGGATCGTGAACATTTCCAGCCGTTACTTGCAGTGCACAACAGGCTAAGCTCATAGTCATTTGGTAATTTATCTGTCAGTGTCTCTCACAGTTAAATGATGCAGCTTTGAGAGAGCTGTGGGTTCTCATCCAGATGAAGAGAGCCTGTGATTCCTGAAGAGCTAAAGAGCTGGGAAGAGGAGGTGGATAAGGAGTTCTCTGAGCTCCCAGGAGCCTGCTGTTTCAGGGCCATCACCACTGACCTTCGTATGTGTGGCTACAATCTGGCCATGGGTTTCTTAAGTGGAATTTTTATCTTCCCATTGTTTGCCTTAGCATTTTTCTTTGGAATCCCACTGATTTTTGAGAGGCTTCTTTGGCTTGAAGTTTCTGAACCTGTTTGGCCTTCAAGGCTTCAGTTATGGAGTTGATACTTGTAACTTAGCGCTTTATTTGTGTTGTCCCTTGGTGATGAGAAGAGGCGGGTAGCATTTACGAAAAGAATGTGGCCCTGAAGACTGCATAATTCAAAACTTGCATCATTCGGGCAATAACCTGCGCTCAGTTTTACAATTCATTTGATTTCTTAGCTTTGAAATCATCTGATACTCAAAAAGAATTTAAATTTGAGGGATTTACATTACTTCAAATTTTAAGCCTGCGGAAACTTAAAAAAAATTTATATTACACAGATATTTCAAATCTGTGGAAAATATAACCACGCTAGAATATTCTATTGGGATTATATCTGGTAACTCTTATACTTTTTAAAAGTATAATCTAAGTCATAGAGCCAAAAATCCTAAGTCTCACTTGTAGAAATATGGGTCTAAATTTTTTGTAAGTGAGAAGGTACACTAACAGCACTTGGGAAAGTATTGTAGGGTAAATGTTGGGGCTGTTATTACTACCGAGTTATTGCCAACTTGGAAAGGTCTCAAAAATAAATCAATTTAATTGAATTCAATAACGATTTATTCGGTACCGACCAAGTGCTAGGCGGCAAAGCAGACAGTGGTGCTGCCACAAGAAATAGGAGTTGATATGAGTTGATGAGTTGTCCAAGAATGTTAAGTTAACCCAGCCCTCTGTGACTCTTAACAGTGTTTCATATGATCTTGTATCTTTTTATCCTATTCTTTTATAAAGATGAATATAACATTGCCAACTGAGGTAAGGAGAAATCAAGTATTTGGGGCCTTTGAGGATGCCCAGGGAAGGAAGGCAACATGTCTATAATTTTTTTTTGTTTGCTTTTTAAACATAAACCTTACTTCTCACTGTTGAAAATTCAACTTCATGCCCCTTGCTAGGTGTGTGTCTCTGAGCAAACCATTTCATCTCTCTGCACCTTCATTTCCCCTTCTGTTGAAATGAAGAAAATGAAAGTAACTATTATAAATAATTTTTGTGGGAATGAAATGGGTTAACATTTGTTAAGCTCCCAGGACATCGTGACATAGTCTAAATGATGATCTCCTTTAAAAGTATCTTATTCAGTTTTTTGGGTTTAGTGTATGTGGCAGACTTACATAATGGAATCTTTGTCTATGATACAGGACTATTTCAATGTTGGCTCAATTTTATTGTCCAGAGGGCAGCTATAAAAGTTCTAGAAAGCAGAATTTAATGTTTATTAAATGTAGGACTCAGTCCAGAAATCGGATTGTTTGGGTGAGATTTATCTCTCTGGTTAAAGCATGATGCTGAAAAAGTTCCAATCTTGGTTAATGCAGTTATAGTCAAAGTTTAATTATATTTCAGATATGTAGTATTTTAGTGGTGTTTGCAGTATCATAAATGCTGAGGTCCATGAGTACTGATGTCTTGAAAATATGTTTTTTCCCAAGTGCTTTTGAAAAGTGAAAAAAATGTGGCTAGAGTAACTATTCTTTATTCTGTTTCTTGGAGGAACTTTCATTTTCTGAAATAAACATCTCAGAAACATTGAGCCTGCTGGTACATATAAATATGGATTCACTAAATGCGGGTTTGCTTCAAAACAAGATATCCAAACTAACTTCATTTCCTTTTTTGATACAGCAGGGCGACTGTGGGAGGGGAAATGTCACAGACAAAATGTGTCTGGATTTCAGGAAGACGTTTGATAGAGTCTCTTATGACGCCCTTGTGGGAAATGAAGATATCTAAGCTGGGTGATAATTAAGCTGGGAGGATTCGTGGCCAGTTAGACAATGATGTACAAGGGCACTGAATTCCAGTTGGTACCACTTCGGTAGAAGGCTTCAGGGATCTGTAAACTGCCCCTTTTTGATTGACATCTTGATCTGGATGAGAGGGAAAATTCTGCAATCAGAACAAATAAAAATATGAATTTTAAAATAAAATCCTTGATTGTGGTTAAAACCTAGAATGTGCATTTGTACTAGGGGACAGTATCATTGTCCACGTAAGACAGGCCGGGTGTTGTTGGTTGTGAGCGGTATTCGGTATTCCACACTTGCCCCGGCCAGCGTCTCCCGTCACACACTGCATTTTGATTTCCCAGGAAGAGGTCATACACAAGCTGGCAGGAAGCTGGGTAGTGAAAAGCCTGGAAAATGACTTATAACACAAGGAACAGTTGAAGGACCTCGGAAATGTGTAGCTTAGAGCAAAAAAGGCTGGTAAGGAGAGCTATTGACCAGATATCTGGTTTCAAGTATTTAAAGAAAGGTCAAGTAGAGCAGGAAGTTAAACTTCAGCAACACTACAGTGGACAGAATTAGGACCAAAGGGTACAAACCACAGGGTAATGGAAACTCTTTAAGCAGTGACAGCTGGTAGATAATAGACTGATTTACTCACTGTTGTATGAATTCAAGGAGAGGGGATACGAAGGCCGTTTGGAAAGGCTGTGGATTCCATGTATTAGAAGGGATAAAAGCACTGGCTTAGGAAATGAACAGCGATGCTTGAGTTCTGGCTTTGCTAGTGGCATTGTGACCTTGGGTAATTCATTTGATATCTCCACGAACTCAGGTTTCTCATCTCGACAATGTAGGAAATAATAACTCTTTTCTCCTGTGGTGGTTGTAAGGATATAAATTAAATAGTCTGTGTGAAATGCTTACATCATCTAGAACCTAGTTAGTAATAAATGACAGTTATTACTATTAGTAGTCCTGATGTGAGGGAAGGCTGAAATAGAGCTGTCCTTTCCAAATGTTACATTTTCTACTTTGATCAATATAAGCATTAAAAGGGATGAATGTTTTCTAGGTTGTAGTCCTAGGAAGCCTTTTATTGCACTCTTTCCTTTGCTTCTTGTCAATGCTCCTTTCAACTTCTTTTGGGCTGTATCTCAGGGAACAATGTCAATCTTATTTTTCTCAAATATATGTCATCAAAAATAAAAAGTGGCCTTGGAAAGGTGGCCTCCATTCTGAGGACCCGGGGAATATGTTTTTGCTCATTTTCTTGGGAAAGGTGGTCATATTATACAGAAACCAGAGAAGGATATGCCTAAATTAAAATCGTGTTAGAGATTTCTACGCCTACCAATTTATTATTGTTTCTATGACTTGAATTAACATAAAATGAGTTGAGAAAATATTGACATAATCTTGCACTTAAAAAGGAATTATCGTTAGAGAACAAAGGGCATACGCAACATGCGTATTATGTTTTTATCCAACTTCCTGGTTGAATCTTGCCATAGTTTGCGGACAGAACACCCATGCCACATGTGTTGGGAGGAAAAGAATGGTTTTCCAAGAGTCCAACTCCTCTTCCTCCTTTTCCCACAGCCACTTCCAGCTTTTAAAGAGCATGAACACACAGTGGGAAGTCACCAGGAGGCATTCTCAGACCGGCTATGGTCAAGGAACTGCAGCTGGGAAGCGCTAAGCAAGGCTCCACTTTGGCCACCTTTGGGGGAAGCAATGGTTTCTAACCCACAGTTGGAAACACTTGGCATCTGAAGGCTGATGTGCTGGATAAACCACCACCCAACTCTGAGGTTCCCACAGAGACATTCTACTGAGTCACCACAGACTTTAGGTTTTTCTGCCCCTATACCGGTATCATCCTTGAAAGCTGGGGAGGCACAGAAGCCTCTGGTGGGGAATCCAGAGATGTGGGGATTTAGATTCCAGCATTCACTTATGTCTTGACCTTCAACAAATTATATTATGTTCTAAACCTCAGTTTTCTCATCTATAAAATAAAAATTAGGAAGAATACCTGAAGATCCTTTTGAGGTCTAACTACCAATGGACCAGTGGTTGAAGTCTTTCCTTTCTCTTCTCTCCGTTTCCCTACCAGATTAAAGTAAAGGAGATACTGGGATATACTGATACTGTGTTTGAAGTAGGTCTGCTATGACCTTGTAATGCTGAAGAGACCATCTCGAAAGGATTGATGATACACGCTGCTCACAGTGAAGTTGAAAACCCAGCACTTGGGGTTTGAGTGGACCACCCCCCCAACACACACACACACACACACACACACACACACACACTTTGTTCAAGCGTCCCAGACTGGGCATGTATGCCTTCAGGGTTGGAACAGCCATGGGAATAACATAGTCCAGCACCTTGGAATATTGATTATACTTAAGAATTATGAAGAGAAGATGACTTTTAAAATGTTAACTAGAGATATTATGAAACATAGGTTAAAATTTTGCATGCGTTTTTATTATAAAAAGTAAGACTTCAAAAATGTGGGGTTTGTAGTTGGATGCTTTGGGTTATAATTCTAGATCTCCTAGGATTAGAATTATGTCTTCATTTTATTTGGGGTACACTGGAGGAAAAGTTTGGGAAAACTTAACCCTTGAGATATGTTTTGAATGTGTCTTAAGATGGGTTCCTTTGAAGCAGAGCCTGAGGCAAGCATTCAGCTGCATGTAAATTACCAAGGGCATGGCATGCTCTTTAGGGGGGGAACACCTGTTCATAAATGAGAGCAGCAGGATAGACAAGGGGAAAGAGCTGAACAGTGACATGGTCTCAGGAGTGTGGTCTGATTCATGGAGTGGGGGAGTAGCTGATGACTAAATCAAAACACAGAATTGACCCACCTGCAGCCAGGGAGCTGGGATTTTGTATTCCCTTTCGGTCATTATTTACAGTCTGTCCCCATGAGAAACCTGAGAGGTGATATTCTTCACTCAGAGGGTCCCCAGAGAGGGGAGCAGCCTCCAGGTGTGTCCCCAGCTGTGTATACTGGTTGTGGCTCATAACAGCTTGCCAGTCCTGACTGCACATTGCTTCTCCCCCCCCCCCCCCCCGTGACCTCACCCTGGTAGTTTACATTTGACCATCATGGCAGCATTTGCATCATGAAAATAAACAAAAGCTACAAATCCAAGGCTTTACACTCTGGCAGAGAGCCAGTTGTTAAACATTCACCAGCACACCACTGGCCACACTCTCAGCAGCTGGGGACTGGTGTCCTGGTTGGAGAAGGGCATCTGGGCAGGGCACCGACAGCTTCTACTTCGTAACAGTTACAGAAGACTTGCTCACAATGGCCTCCAGGCAGGGTGTCAGTCCGCAAGCCGTTCCTTTAGGGTTTACCTTTCCTAGCCTCTTTCAAATTGTGCACAGTCCTGGGAAGCGCAGAATTAATAATTCACAACACTCTACTCAAAATGACTGATCATGGTTTTTAAACAAGAGAAAGGCAGAAAGACTGAGGACAGAATGTATAATCTGAATTACCTGTAGTAAGGGACAAGGAGGCGTTCTGCTATGTCACTTCAGGATAGCTCTGACTCTGTAATAGCACTCGGAAAATATTTTTCTAGAACATATTATTTAAAACACCACAATTGACTGAGATGATAGAAGGTTAGGCTTTCTATTATGAAAAACTTGTTAAGAGAAATTTCAAACGTGTATGAAAGCATATCTATATCTAATGAATAGTATCATCAACCTTCCAAAACTATTAACTTATGGTCACTCTTGTTTCATTACATCACGATTTCCCCTTGGGGTAGGGCACATTTTGAAGTCCTGGCTAATTGGGTTAAGGTTGAATGTGGCCTAGAAAAAAGCCAGTTTGGGGGACTTCATCATGGACTAAGGAGAAGGTTTTTGAAAGAGGGCAGGCACAGCAGCAGCCTCACTGTTGCAGTCCAGTTGGAATCATTACTCCCACCTGCCAGGCGTCACGTAGGATCTGTGTTCTGATTAACCCCACCATTTGCACCTGCAGCTCTTCCTAAACTGAAGAACCAGTAATAAAAAGATGAAAGAGAAGAGTGACAGTGTTCCTATAAAAAGAACTCAATTCTTTGCTTTCTAAGTTCTGCTTTCCCCCCTTGGCTTTCTCTCTCTGTTCAGGTAGACAAGAGAAAAATGTCAGGACAATTTCTCAGTACAAATTCTAAATCATATTTCGTCCTAAGAGCAAGGCTTATCACTACCATAACAAGATAAGAATCTCGACTCTTATTTGGTGGGCAAAGAAATTTCATTAGAAAACAGAAGCCAGCTCGGATCTTCTTGTGATAGGCTTACTGTACTTACAGTGATAAATTATGGCTCATCTGCTTTTCTCTTTTTCTTTTTTTCTCTTCACAGCCTTTGGGGATTTGGGGTCAGATGGCCTCTGACCTTTTCCTAAGAATAGCAGATTTGCTTCTGTCTGTTTTCTGGCCATCCTCCTTTCCCTCTTGTTGGTTATAATTCTGAAGATAATGTACATACAAGTGCGTGACCATCTGGAGTTGTAGGAAGAAGTTATGGGACCCCAGGAAGAGCGTGTTTGAAAAATTAATAATTAATTTGGCATGAATGAACAAACCAGGGAAGAGTTGGTTCGGTCATATGTTTTTATCACTAGAAACTTCTACCAACGTTAGTTGGAAGTGGACGAATGACTTGAAAGATTAAACCTTTGGGAGCTTCACAAAGCCAGTGCTGAGGGAAGAGTAGATATAACAGCAGATAAACAGTCTGTTTAGATGACTGTCTAGCTGGTTTCTAATAAATCGACTGGAGCTACTTTATTGGAATTTTCCAAGATAAAACCCTATCCTTTGTGTGTGTGGAGAACCTGAAAAAGAAGATTCTCTGATGCCATAGACAAGCGTGTGAGCTGTTTATCGATGGAGGGTTTTCACTTGCTGGTTGCATGAAAGAGGTTGTTGACAGATTCTTAGTCTGGACCCCCTGCAGATCAAAGGAAGAAAATAAAAGATGGAATTCTTTCTTGAGGGATGGTTATAAGTGAAAACTGGAAAAGACTGTGCAAACATCAGTTTCTACAGTTCATCTCTTTTGGTTAGGAAATCTTGAAGATGTATTTGTTAAGTTTAAAACTGACCAGAGCTGGCTGAACTTCTATTGAGGTTTTCCATAGTTTCTAGAAATCAGATTTAATTCTTTCAGTGAGTTTCTTGGCTTCTTCATTAGAGCCCCAATTTCATATTGTTTCTTTTTCACTGAAATGTCATGACGTGAAAGTAAAAGCAGTTTCCAAAGTACATGAATTTTCTGACCTCTTATCCAACAAAAAAATAACTTTTACAGAACATGTGATCACATGTACCTGTATTAACACAAGTTGCATTTCTTCTTTATAAACAGTCTTTTTGTTAAAGATTTTTTTTTTGGAGTAGTTTTAGCTTTGTAGCAAAATTGAGAAGATGGTAGCCTGATACCTATGTACCCCTGCCCCATACATGTGTAACCTCCCTTATTATCAACGTTCCCAACTTTGATACATTATTCTCACCAGCCACTTTCCCCACTAGCATGATACAGTCATTTTAATTGATGAACCAACTTTGATACATTATCATCACTAATCACATTCCCCACTAGCATAATACATTTGTTTTAATTGATGAACCAACTTCGATACATTATTATCACCCAAACTCCATAGTTTATAGCAGGATTCATTTTTGGTATTTTTAAATCTTTGAGTTTGGAAAATGTATGATAATGTATATTTGCTATCATAGTGTCATAAGAAGTTCTGGGATTTCATTTTAAAATCCTAACTCTTAATTAACTTTTGTTCTCCTAGGCTTCCAATAACCTATTCGTAAACCAAGGAGTTCGTGTTTATGGTGACAACATGTATGTAAAGTACCTACATGTAATAAAAAGTGCAATTAGACCAAATTTTTTTTGTAAGAGAATAAATATGCTTAGTGAAAAGGTAAGGCAGAGAGAATGTTGAAATGTAAAGCTTTTACCCTGAACACAAACTCCACTGGCAGAATGAGGACGTTAATGTGTACTTAGTCTGTCCAAGTGGAGGGTTTCTTAAATCCAGGATCCTTGTTGCACCCTGATTGTGAGCAGAGGCCAACGGAGAGCAGATCTTCAAAAACTCTTTCATGGACCTCCTTTGAGCTACTTTCAAACTTCTGTGACCTAAGTTATTTCAAAAATTAGAAAACATACTAACCTTGGAATAAGTTGAAATCAACCTGATTTATATTGACTTAACTTTTTTAACAAGCACCAGTACTTTAATTTTCTCAAATGGCACAGAAAGTGGGATCATCTCAGGTAACCCGAGTGACCAAATCCTAAGTCCTATTTGACAGTAGTTATATGACAATGACCTTAATCACCCTAACATTTTAACTGTGTGGTGAGTTTATGACCTACCAGCCAAGTTAAAGGAATCCAGAACCCTAATTATGTACTTAATTTTTTGTGACAGGGATAAAGGGGAAATAGAAGATTAAGATTAAATGATAGAAAAATGGAGATTAGAATGGCGATTAGGGAAGTGGTGGGACATATATGTCAAAAAGCGTATGTTAAAGAGAAAACGTGAACCACTACTGATGTGTAGATGAGTTCTGTCCATAGACAAGCATTATCAATGCCAGTCCCCAAATGGCAAAGTGGCAGCATAGTGAAGAAACAGCCTGGGCTTCAAGGCTCACACCACTAAGAAGAAGCAGATGCATCCAGGATCTACCTGTGGGGCTACATAGGGAATAAAGGAGGTAATGAATGAATTTACTTTGTGAGTTCCAAAGCTCTAGTTAAATACAAGTTATGATCTTAATATAAGAATTGTTGCGTATTCCCCAACATCTTGTGACAGAACTAATATGAATGAAGCAATATGGCATATTATCAAATTCCAAATTTGCTTATAGAGATGATTTCTACAGATGACAAGGGATAAGAAAAACACAGCTATGCTGGAGTGCTTAGTGAATGTTCCATGGACTTGAACTTGACTTTGCAATGTGGATGGAATATACCAGGAGAATGGTGGGAGTGAGGCAAAGTGTTTCAGTTAGGGAGAACTTTAAGGTAATGTAGGTAGAAACAGACAAAGTGTGTACAGGGAACTTTGAAGAAATAGTATTCATTCACTCATTTATTCAGCAATCATTATGGGGCTCAGTAATAGGTACTGGAGATACAAAGGCAATAAACCGAGGTCTTTGCCCTCAGGGAGCTCAAGTACAGTGGGCATATGTTGAAAAGTGTTGGGCAGGCCAGCACAGATGGGGTTGGAGATCTGCAGGAGAACTCTTCAGTGAGGGAAAATTGGCTTGTACTGTGTGACTATGGTCAAGGAGAGTGACAGGAAAGTTGTAGAGCTGCAAATAACACTAAAGTAAAAATTAAGCTGTAGTTTCTAGACTGAGTTGTTGAAAGATAAATTTAAGCACATTAACATTTTAATGAGTTTATTCGAGCAGATGGCAATTCATGAATTGAGCAGCACCAACCATAAGCAATTCATGGCTCCATGGAAGGGATTTAAAGGGAAAACTTTTATAAAGTGTTTGCAAAAGCAAGACCCCCAAAATATTTGATTGGTAAAGGGGAAAGTCCCTAGTTTGAGGTTGGTTGAAAGTTTTTATTGTAAAGTTCCAAGTTAGAGGTCAGTTGGCACTTCTTGGTTATTATAGTTAAACTTAAGTTTTGTTTTTTTGTATACATCAGGTTGAGTTTCTGTTGCTTACATAGCTCAAGATGCTGGAGCCATCTCAGCCTAATGGCCTCCCAGGGAATTATTTTAGCAGAGTGCAACTCCCTGCTAGCAGTGGGTCCTTGGGTCTGTTGCCTAACTTTTCTAATTCTTTTGTTCTTTCAACGGAGATAGGGATGGTGGATAGTATGGACGATCTATCTGTCTTGATAATAACTTGATGTTCATGCTGATGTGAGGATTTGGGGGTTCTGAGTGTCAAGGGGAAAGTGTTTGGAAGGGGAAGGGCAAAGAATCAAGGGTTATAAAGGAGTGTAGAAAATTGGAAAAAATACAGAAAACAGAAGCACTAAGGAGAGGAGGGGTAACAAGATGATTCTAAAAAGAATAGGGAGCACACTCCAATAGAAAGTCAGGGAAGACAAAGGCTGGGGAGAAAATAGGTCCTTCAAATAGCATGTGGCATCTGTGGCAGAATGGAAGGAGCAGTGTTCCCCCCTACTTGACAACTTAGTGGGCTCAGGCAAGTCACAGCCTCACGTGGTCATGAACATTATGCAGTAAGAAACACCTGGCATGTAGTGAGTGCTCAGCAAATATTCAAATGCATTTCATCTAAGAACATGTGGTCTATTTTTATTGTAAATTCAAATACTTAATGAGGTTAGTGTACAAGTTTAATGGAAGTGACTGTAAAGAAAAGGGAACACATAGGAGGCTGTGGGTGGAGTAGCTGTGCAAGCTCAAGTCCAGCGTTTCAACATACCTTGGCGAAGCGTTCTCTGTTTCTTCTTTCTCCAAGGCAGTGACATTTACTGATGAGGTAAACCTAATAAGCATCTACTGGATTTCCCTGCCAGTAGCATGCTGATGTTGCCCACCTGCTGTTTCCCTTCTGAGGTCACTTAATTAAGGAGCATTTTTTATGTGACACCTCATTAGGTCCTCTGGGATGCCGTGTGCGGGAAGCCTTTCAGCAAGAGCCCCCGTGCGTCCCCAGTGTGCTAGGGCTGCCTGAAGAAAGGCCTGTGACCCATCAGGATCCTGCATTTTGCAGCCCTTTGAAGGCGAGGTTTGTTTGGCCCCGGGCCTAGCCCTTGGTCCAAATGGCTGGTGCTGTGGTTATTCTTTGGGTTGAGACATGAGAATCGTGAAGAGGTGTGGGTTTGAGGGATGGTAGATCATAAAGCACTGTGGCCACAGCAATGGTTTGGTAATTTATGCCTCTGTGACTGAACCGAAGAGGCGGACAAAGGACGAGCTATCCTAGTACTTCATATCCGAGGGAACTGGAGGGCCACGGATGCTACTACTTGGGGGCTCTGAGAAGCAGGGTTTTTTTTTTCTCTTTTTTAAATTTGAATTTTAGTTAGATTGGTTTAGCTGAAATTGGAAGTCAGAAATTTAATAAATATCTCAAAACTTAGTTTGAGTAATATGAGAACCTACCCAACCTAGCTGCGTCTGGAAGGCTTGGACTTGAATTTTTTATTTTATTAACAACTTTATTCTCTGCCATTTGCCAAGCTTTGGTTCAGGCATTTTGCTGAGTTGAAAACTGTGGAAATTTGTTGTAATTGGAGGGGAAAGAATCACATGTGGTTTCTTCCAAACCTTTTTCCAATTCTTTTTTTTTGTTGTTGTTCTGAATTCCATGGGAAAATTACCCAGAAGGGTTATTTTCTCCTTTAATGATGCAACAATGCTTGGTCTGCTTTGCCTGTTTTTATTTTCTAGCTGCATTATAATTACCTTTTCCCACATGACTTGTATTTTTTCTTCCAAATTAGTAGATATAAAATTCGAATGGCTCTTTAGGGAGCTAATCTTCAGAGGTTCTCTCCTTGGGCTGTCCTTTGTGTGGGGATAGATGATTCTGGGCAGCCTGGCCCCTGTCCCCTGCTTTGTGGCAATCTATCACCCCAGGCCTTTTAATTAGAGGTTGCAGGTGAATCACTAATTGGCCCCACATTTGCATACATAAGCCAGAGATGTGCAGGTTTACAGTTATAAATCTTAGTCACATAGACAGGGCAGAAATGTTAGCACTCATCCCCCATTCCTTGTAATTGCCTCATCAGCTCTTTACAATGGATTTTCCTATCTTGCTACCTGTAAGTGGATGAAAAATGACCTGCTGTATTAATTTGTTAGACACAAGGGGTGTTTTTTCTCTTTTTGAAGAAGAAAGGACTAAGAAAAAACAAAGGAAAAGTATTTGCATAGGGCTTCTGTAGGCAGCAGCCGGGAGAGATAGTGCTTGGAAAGTAATGTTTTGGTGGCATCAGCATGGTGAACAGGAGCAAAAGAGAAGGTTCTCAAGGATTTTATGCTTTTCTGAGCTGCTGAAGGCTTCCTTTCCCTGGGTCCATATTGATTCAGACTTTCAGGAACCTGAGAAGAATCCAGGGTTAATGTTGCATCTGTTCCAAGGGTCAGTCTGTTCTCAGAACTCAGCTGACATCAGGGTGTTCAGGTGGCTTCTTTACTGATCAAAGTTTATCATCTTTCAATCTGGAGGCAGAGATGCTGCCAGCTTCTGGTCATTTCTAAGACCATCCCAAATGACAATTCAGTGAAGGACACTATTATCATCATCAAATACTAGTTACCAAGGAAACATGTATGTCAAGAACTGGACTGCTCATGGGACAAAGCCTATACTGATTCTGAGTCTTTGGTCTGCCACACAGCAGGGTAGAAGCACCAAGGCAAATGGTGTGATAAATGCAGTGGCTTAATTAATAAGGCCTAAGCTCTCAAAATGTCTTTAGTTTCATGCAAGAGATGATATCAACATTTATTTTTAAGGTTCTGACCCTCGGCCACGGTGTTCTCTGGCTAAGACAGGGAAGAGATTAATCAAGTAGCTATGGCCAGTATTTGCACATATGTCTACCTTCAACACCCACCAGTATAATTTCTGAGACCAACCTTCAAATGGCCCTTTGTCTTTGCAAGCACGTGAGCTGAGGTGGCTTTTATTTTTATTTGAAATAATTCCTGTCCTTTATTTGTACCCTGGGGGATACTGCCTCTGCTTCTCTCCTTGCTGACTTCATGGATCACTGATGGTCACACTGATTTTGTCTTAGAGCTGCCTCCTTTGGTACAGCATAATGTCATAATGGCACTTCTCCCACCATTTTCTAGGTAGTACCTTTGTTTTAGTCAAGTCTCACTCTGTCACTCTAGGTACAGTGCCATGGCATTATAGCTCACAGCAACCTCAAACTCTTGTGCTCAAGTGATCCTCTTGCCTCAGCCTCCCAAGTAGCTGGGACTAAGGCGCCTGCCACAATGCCTGGCTAGTTTTCTTAAGGATGGTGTCTTGCTCTTGCTCGGGCTGGTCTCCAACCCCTGAGCTCAAGCAATCCACCCGCCTTGGCTTCTCAGAATGCTAGGATTACAGGCGTGAGCCAGTGTACCAGGCTCTAGATAATACCTTTTCTTTCTTCCAACCGAATTAATTTTGTGCTGCCAATTCCAATTCATCTCTTCTCTGCGAAAGAGGCAGAGTTCTTGCTTGTTAGGATAGAGAGAGGAAAAACAGAGGGAAAGGAGAAAAGTTTCATCATGTATCAGCTTTCGCTGCAACAGGCTGTGTCATAACCACTACAAAGCTCAGTGTCTTACAAAACCAAACATCAGTATCTCATTCACAGGTTTGTGGTTAGCTCTGGTGGCTTTGTTTCAGACCCTGTGGTCAAGTGCTTGTCTGTTCCAGGTGTCTCTTATCTCAGAACTCTGTGGGGCTGGTAAAAGGTGAGCAGAAGTGAGCAAAAGGAACCAAGTCAAGCTATAGGAGCACATTTAAAGTATCTGCTTGGTAGTTACATTATGGTTACTCTCAGTGCTTTGGTCAAAGTCAGTCACATGGTCAAGGCCAATATTAATGGGATGGAGAGGTAAATTCTTTCCACAGAGGAAGGGTCGGAAAGGAGAAAGTGTGTCAATAATAGAAATAGAATCTTCTATTCATGGTTGTGTTTTCACACAGGATTATGAAAACTATCAATTCTTAGCCTCTGGGAGAAGTTCTAGGCTTTAAAGAATTGAGAAAAGGAAAAAATAAGGAATGAAAGTTTCTTGTTGCATATGATAAGTGGAGTCTTTTAGAAATACAAGTAAATTATATGTATTAATTTTAAAAGTTATTTTTGGGTTTTGGACTTGTTTTCTTGAATGTAGTGTTCTCTATAGTTATACTACATAGATCTCCTGGGTTTTATAGTTTATACACATATTGATTAAAATTTGGGGGTGGCACCTGCGGCTTAAAGGAGTAGGGCGCCGACCCCATATGCCGGAGGTGGTGGGTTCAAACCCAGTCCCAGCCGGAAACCGCCAAAAAAAAAAAAATTGGTGGCAGACTTGTGAAAGTTTCAAAGTAAATTGCTGCTGTCACCAACTGGTTTTGAAATTTTTTCACTTATTGTCTAGGTGTGCACTACTTGTTATTGTGCCCATTTATTTACTCCTTGGACAAGGGTATGTGTTTTTTATTTGTGCATCAATTCCGATGTCTCTATGGAGTTCTGCACAGTAAGATCATTGGCAAGGTTCTGATTTCTCATTAGCTTTGTTTATCAGCCAAGAAATGCACAATTCTATTAGAATATTGCATATATGGACTGTCAAGGGTTCTTTTAAAATCGGGGTTATCTGGCCATCTGAGGGGCAAAAAGGAGAGTTTCTCTTGGCCCTCTGAGGGTTTACTGGAAAATGCAGCTTGCAAAAAAAGAAAAGATGAAATGCAGACAATTTTTTTACACTTTTTAAATACATTTTTTAAATGTATACATGGGAGCAATCAGAACAAAGATCCAAAGATACAGGGAAAAATGTTAATTTTTATGCTTAAGTTGAACAAAATACAGACAGTTGTATGGAAATACAATTGGACAAGAATGATAGGATCTAATATTAATAGACTGAGTGGGGAAATGCAGGAAGTTCTGTCTAGATTCTTCTTGGCCTCTCTGAGTATACATTTCTTGTTTCGAGACATTGGACAGGGCCCTCTCTGGAATTGGGTCTTACGACCTACAAACAAGGTAGGTCAGATAATTTTTTTACGGCCAGTTTTTACATAGTAAGGTGGAGCGGAAGTTAGAGTGGTATTTTTACATTTTATGATTATCTTCAGGGCAAAGGGGTTCTGGCTTCTATGATCCATCTTAGAGAAGAGGGATTCTAGTTTCTATGGCCAGCCTGGGGGAGAACGGGATGAGAGACAGGCGGGCAGGAGAAGGTCAGAGGAAAACTTTTGCTTCTGAGCCCTTCATGTTGGAGTATTGTTTTCTGAGCCTCAACAAAGTTTGTTTTCAAAAAAGATTAGCCACCTTGAACGAAATAGTCCCTGATTTTACTTAATTCCAAATATTCAAAAGATATAAATACAGGATGTATTTATAATAGACAACTATTTTTAAATTGCACATGAACTTTATGAATACCCTGTATTACCTGATTATACATTTTTTAATTTGGAAGTTACTTAGCCCAGCAGAAGAATTGGTTAATATTGCCTGTAAGTTGATTTCTGCTATACCAAGTATAAATGACGGCTGACCTTATGAGCTAATTCAAATTGCTGTGTTGTGTCTGTGGGGGACATTGCAGGGGGGAGATGTCTCTTTCCTTCTTTGCAAATTTTTAAATTAAGAATGGTGATGCTTTGGATGTGATATTTATTTCTCATGAAGAAAGCACATTTCTTGATAAGTAGAGTTTTTTTTTTTCCTCCAGCATCAAACACTCTCTGCTTCAAATTAAAACAGGTTTTTTATTCTATTCTGTTTATTTAGTAAAATGATGGAGTGGAAAGAAATTTTAGCGAGTCAGTTAGTTCTAATAGTCAAAATAGTAGGATTAGGACTCATAAAAATCTGCATTCCTCTCCAAATCTCCTCCTTTGATATTGCATATTCTTGGTAAATTTACTTCATCTCTCTGTGCCTCAAAGAGACTTCTTCCTCTGCAAAACATGGCAGATAATAATGACTACTCAACAGGTTCTGGTGGGACTAAGTGAAGTTGTGGTTGCAAATTACTTAGCACAATCCCTTGCTCATAATAATCAATCAATATTACTTATTAATATTATTAGTAATATTGTTAGTGCAGTGGATAATAAATGGACATGTGAACCCGATAGACTAACATTTAAATCTCCAAGCAATGGAGTTTGCATGGGGTTTTAAATCTTCCTTTTTCTTTGAAAGAAAAAAGGTTAGTTTTTTAATAAAACCTACACTGAGAAATGACAACCTTAACTTATGATGGACCATTCCATATAAGATAATTTTTTTCCCCTTTCCTCACAAAATTTTAACAAGTATATTTTTTTGCCTTTGTGGAAGTTATCTGAAAACCCTATCTGGAACTTTTGAATACATGGATATTGCAAAAGCTCTTTTGTGCCTAATTCATACCCTATGTACCCACTTTTATTCTGCTCTCACTCCTATCATTCAAACTAGTGGTTCTCAACCCTGAAAGTACTTTATTTTTATTTTTTGCATTATTGTACATTGACAATTTATAATAGTATATAGATATACTTTAGAATTGCCCTTGAAGCTTTATAAAAATTCCTATATAAAATCCTTTATAAAGATTCCTAATATCTGGGGCCTGAGCCCCAACCCCAGATATTATTTATTTGGTCTTATGTTTTGCTGAAAACCTCTGGACTAGGAGTTTTTTTTGTCATCTCCCAACTCTGTTCTTCTCTCTTCTTTATATCATCAAGTCTTACTTTCTCTACAAAGCCACCGCTGTCAGTTAGGAGAGCTGAGGTTATGCTGTCGAACCAACTCTGGATCTCAGGGGCTTAAAAGAACGAAGGTGAACTTTTCTCTG
Source organism: Arctocebus calabarensis (assembly GCA_963573935.1). NCBI lineage: Eukaryota > Metazoa > Chordata > Mammalia > Primates > Lorisidae > Arctocebus > Arctocebus calabarensis. Next base: position 5,346 of record CAUYON010038954.1, on the reverse strand, counting down.
TGCACTGTATGTCCGTTCCACCTCAGCGGAGGCCTTTCCCCCCTCCCCTCCACTCCAGGGTCCAGGCTGGTGGCAGGTCCTTTTTCTGGAATGTTGTTGGTTGCCATGTCAGGGGAAGAGAGGAAGGAAAGTCTAACAATGGAATTGAACGCACGAGCGAAGTGATACATGCCACATTTGCTGAAGATATTTTGGTTAGAACTGGCCAGTTGGCCACACCTCGCTTAGAGGAGAGAAAACTTGCCAGCCTATCATGCTCCCAGAAGAAGAAACCCAACTTTGGGGCGTAGCACCAGCATCTGCCAAATTAGACTTCGTCTCTCCACGCTTTGCTCCCCTTCTCTGAATCCCCGTTATGCTCGTCTCTACCACGTAGGGAACCACCTCATCACGGAATGCTATTTTAAGTTTTAGATCTGGAAGAGAACCTGGAAATCATGTGACCTAAGTTCCTTGAAGACTTTGTTTCTTAAAACCAAGGTAGATTCCAATTTATTTTTAATCAAAATGACCAAAACGACAAATGTCATCAACTCATTTTTTCCCCCAATGAAACAAGCTCTTTGCTGGGCATGGGAGGTACTGGGAGGAAATGCATTTCTGCACCCGGCTGCTGCTGTGTGCTTCCCTCATTCTGAGGGTGCCGCATGTTTGCAGAGGCCTCCACATTTGCAGAAAGGTTATCTGTTCCCTTTTGACTCTCCCCTTACTCACACTTTGGTGACATTACTATCTATGAAGGAAATAAGGCTTTTGAAGAAAGTGATATCTTAGCCATCCCAAAGTTTCACTGACTACATTTTTACCATGAAATAGTCTTAAGAGGTAGGTGGGCTAATAAACCAGACACAATAATTACATGTGAAATAAGACTTCTCAGGCCTCAGTGGAAGCAGAAGAATTTATCATTCTGAAACGGCAGGGTGGGTCCTAGCCTGGGTGGCAAGCTTTGTAAATGAAAAGATTCCAAACTCCACTTGGTAGAGTGGAGTAACTTACTAGTCCTCTGTAGTAATTTAGATACAGTGTTGGTAGCTGAGGATCAAGGCAAAAAAGAAAAAAAAATGGGGTGGGTGAGACTTGGACCTCTTCTCCCCTAAGGAAAATTCTTCTTCTTAAAAAAGTTCTCTCTGTCTCTCCAGTGTCTTTGGCCATCTGAAAACTACATGATGTTAGCCCATACCTCACTCTGAGAACCCACTGATCCTTTTGCCATAACGTTATTTGACCTCCTTCTTTTTAATTTTACAGTGTCATTCTTTAGCTGAATAATTTCAAACAGATTTGCCTCCCAAGATCCCTTTTCATTGTGGAGCAAACCATGAAGAAACCCTTGGATAGTGGGTGAAATGACGAATACCTTAAACCTCACAAACTATTAGGAATCAATTTCTCAAGCATCAGACCTAATTATTCTCCCTCCCCCAATTTCAGTTCAGGAATCCCAAGGTTAAAGAAAAGCAGCTGAAAAAACAGTACTCTTGGTTGAGGCTCCTGGACTGCCCATTTTTTGTTTTATGTAACTGTAGAATAGGAAAGGGTGAGAACATCCAGTATCTGCCCCTTTAATTGCCAAAAAAGACAGAACATGCAGAGAAAGAAAGTTTGTACTATTATGCCGAGATAATAGTATTGGTAGAAATCTCAAGAAGTCCTCTTGTTTAAAGTTTCTCAAAATGTGGTTCTCGTAGGGACACTAGGGGTTTTCTGAGTTGGGGAGAAACAAAGAAAGAAAGGTTGGAGGTCCAGCTGGTGTGGCGGCCACATGGCTGGGAGGAGGAGCTAATTCAATGGAGGCTTCCACAAAAAGGCAGAGAGCGTGTAGGTGGTGTGGGAGTGAGTGGTGAGTGCTCATGGCCAGGCATGAGTGATGTCCTGGGATTTTTGTGGGGAGGTGCAGAAGTAGCATGATGACAGCCAGTGGACAGTGTTGCAATTATTAGGGATATTATTATTAATAATAATTGCAGTGCTCAATGGGGTGGGTACTTGTCGGACAATTTCAACAGATCCAAAATTTGTAAAACAAACAGAGAGTCATTTACTTGTCTGGGCCTTGCTTTGGGTGTAAAATTATTCAAGACAGTCATCAGATAATTTGAAGACCAAAAGTATGTTCCACACACATATTTTGTAGCAAGTTTAATGTTTGAGTACTTTAGAGTCAAACTTCATATATAATAGTCATATCCATCATGTAATTCTTTTTTTTTTTTTTTTTTTTTTTAAGATGGAGTCTCACTCTATTGCTTTGGTATCAGCCCAGCTCATAGGAACCTCAGACTCTTGGGTTTAAGTGATCCTCCTGCCTCAGCCTCCTGCGTATCTGGGACTACAGGTACCTGCTACAATACCCAGCTAATTTTTTCTATTTTTAGTAGAGATAGGATCTCTCTTTTGCTCAGGCTGGTCTCAAATTCCTGAGTTCAAGTGAACTCCCTACGCAGCCTCCCAGAGTGTTGGGATCATAGGTGTGAGCCACTGTTCCTGGCTCATCATGTAACTCTTGATGAAGTCTGAGACCATTTTTCTTGTCCAGAGTTGTCCACTCTGGAGATGGAGAACCCCTGATGTCAAGACATGTTTTGGTTTGTAGGAACAGAAGGCCAATATACATGCCAAGGATGGAACTCACTGACAAACACAACCAAACTGGGAAAAGGGCATGGGTATGGTCAACCTCAAGTTCAAGGGTCTAGAAGCAGAGCCTACAGAGCTAGGCCATCTGTCTTTTCTCTGCTTCTCTTAGTATGTTGGCTCTCTCCTCTCAGCCTGCCTCTCTGTATGAGAAGCAAAGAACACTCACCAGAAGCTCCAGACTCCTGCCTCCCAGAGCTTTCTCCTTGGTATCATAGCAACAACATACAAGGGCAGGACTCTGACTGACCCAGTTTGGGTCATGTCTTTCTTTGTGGCCTGGAGGTAATGGCAGCCCTGAGAGGACCTTATGTTTGTGGGCCCAAGTTCCTCTCTCCACAAGGAGAGTGCTGTTACTGTCTGTTCAATTGATGAAAATCTTTCTTTTCAACCAGAAAACTATCATGAAGTTATCTGTTGGGCTTCAGTTTCCTGGAGCAGTAGTCTTAAGAATTAAACTGGTATGGATAGTCTGCTTATAAAGTCCTTGAGGGCTATAATACTTCTATGTCCTTTGCTATTACTCAGAACAGTTTTGAACAATGTCCTAAGTATTGACATGAACAGATTAATTGAGATAACAGATGGACTCATAATATTAATAATAATGAATGATGGTGCTCGGGTTGCATATCCCAAACCTTGTTAATTTAGTTCCCCTTCTGATTTAGTTTTATAGTTTGTTCACTAAAAAAGGGATTGTAGGGGGTGGAGGGTGGCGATGGTTGTGAGTGAACTGAGTGGTTTGGGGAAAGTTAGTTTAAAGTTTTGCTTGTATCTTAGGATGTCAAACTTTTGTGTGTATTTTGGAAGGAGTACTTTGGAAAATTTTCTTTAGAAAATAATGAAATCTTAGATTTTTGGATAACCTATATTTCTACATAGTGTATCTACTTAAGACTTTTAAAGCAATTTTTAAAAGTGTCTTTTATAATTTTTCCTAACCATTTTGTACAGATGGACAGTGCTATTTTTAATACTACTAACTATGCCTGATACTCCCTTACCATCATAAATCAAGGTTGCATGTTAGTTAAAGCAAAGCTTGCTGGGATCAATATGTCAAAAGTACTGATTTACAATCTTGCTACTTACATTTCTTACACACTGTAGTGTCTACCCTCTTGACAGCTCTTACAACGTTGAAGAGCACAGGGAATGAACCAATATGGTAGCTCCTATATCTAACTAATCCTGTCGAAGACGTCCCTACTGGAAGTATTTGGATTTCTTTTCCTGGTGTGGATTTATGTAAACATTTGCTCCATTCACCAATAGCACCTTCATGTCTAATTCTGGAAAAAAAAGAAAAAGGGGAAAAAAAAAGAAAAACCCTTTCTGACTGTCTAGACAGAGCCTTATTAGTGTATGTACTCATGCCGGTAATATTAATTGGTGGGAAATGAGCCAAGGAAAGACAACCCTATCTACCAATTAAATTTACTGAGCTTACAGGGTGGTTTATAAAGTCAACATGCTGGGCAAGGTTTACATCTGACCAGGGAAATTGCTGTTTTCTGATCCCCACTTGGCCGTCAGCCACCTCAAACATAAGACAGATGTTGGCTGTGCCAGGGTCAGGGTTATCACAGGGTGGGGTGAATAGTCATTGGCTCTGGGGTTTGCTACTTTTCCTTTGTTGGTGAATAAGAGCAAATAAAATTATTTCCGAAAGCCTTAGGGGTGGGGGCGGGGGCCAGTTTTGTCAAGCTGGCTAGGGCACTGAATACCAACATCACTGGACGAACTTCCCCTGTCTCAGACGTTCTTAGTTCAGTTTGTTTGATCTGAGGAAGGCTGATTCTGTTATCTCAAAGGGCAAGGGTTAATGCCTTCTCATAAAGATAACAAGGATCAACACAAACAAGGTCTTTACTCTGACATATTGGTTTCTTCTCTGGGGATCCAGGCAAAAATGTGGGAGAACTGAAGGCACAAGAGTTTGAAGTCGCATCAAAGTAATTTGTTAGTTTTTGAAGTAGGAAATTTGCACTAATGTTTTCTCCAGTAGAACTGAGGTATATAATAGCGTGAAATGAAATGACGGCTGTGAAATTGGGAAATGTTTTTGTGTTTGCAGTGGGTGTAGATTGCACGTGGGATTCCTACTTCCTTGCGTTTGTGTTTGGGGGGGGTTAGTTCCCATTAGGTGTTAAGAAAACGAGCCATGCTCCAAGGGTCTTCCAGGACAAGAGCCAATACCTGAGAGAGCCCTGTCCGTGGGGAGGCTACACTTGCCGTGGGGCAGTGAGAAACCCTGTGTGCTGGAACGTCAAGGGCCATATTGGGGGCTATCGGGAGACATCATCTGACACTGGAGCATGTGGGGGAGAAGCGGGAGGCTGTGAGTTAGGGAAATTTTTGGTGTACTTCTGGGAGAGAGAAACACACATGCAACCTTTCACAGGGCTGGAAATATATAGCTATGCTGATATAATTTATTCTGGGAATTGCATATTAAATTGTATTCCAGATACCAGGTTTATTTGGTGGTTGACTGGAAAATGGTACATCGTTTATCTATTTAAGGCAAAAAATCTCTAAGAGATTGCCTTTTAAGCCTACGGTTGCCCATGAAAATAAACAGATGTCCTGGGGGGGGGGGGGGGGGGGGGGGGGGGGGGGGGGGGGGGGGGGGGGGGGGGGGGGGGGGGGGGGGGGGGGGGGGGGGGGGGGGGGGGGGGGGGGGGGGGGGGGGGGGGGGGGGGG
>CAUYON010038953.1:0-30068 GCA_963573935.1 Arctocebus calabarensis | reverse complement strand
TGGTACATGTATACCATGGAATATTATGCAGCCTTAAAAAGATGGATACTTTACCTCTTTCATGGTACATGTTTACCATGGATGTTTACATGGATGGAGCTGGAACATATTCTTCTTAGCAAAGTATCTCACGAATGGAAGAAAAAGTATCCAATGTACTCAGCCCTACTATGAAGCTAATTTATAGCTTTCATAGGAAGGCTAAAACCAAATTATAGCACAAGAATATGGGGAAAGGGGCAAGGGAGGGGAGGGGGGGAGGTTGGGGTGGAGGGAGGATAATTGGTAGGGCCACACGTACAGTGCATCTTAGACAGGTACAGGCGAACCTTACTAAATGCAGAATACAAATGTCTTCATATAATAACAGAAAATGCCAGGAAGGCTATGTTAATCAGTTTGATGAAAATAGTTCAGATTTTATATGAAAACAGCACATTGTACCCCTTGATTGCACTATTGTACACAGCTATGATTTAATAATAAAGACAATTAAAAAAAAGTAAAAAAAAGAAATGGGATTGACTCCTCACTTGCTTGGAATATAGAAAGCAAGGGAAGCTCTCAGCTTTACACAGACCAGGTAAAACCAGCCAGTTGCATGGCCTCCAGGTTTCCCTGCCCTTGGGATCCTCTTTTTATTTTTGTAATTTTACACATAACACAATATTTACCATTTTAACCATTTGTAGGTATAGTGGCATTAAGTATGACACTCACATTGTTTTGCAACCATCACCACTGATGCATCTCTAGAACTTTTTCATCTTCCCCAACTGAAATGCCTTACCAATTACCCAGCAACTCCCCATTTTCCCCTCCCCCCAGTGCCTGGCAGCCAGCATTCTACTTTCTGTAGCTATTAATTTGACTACTCTACAAACCCCGTATGAGTAAAATCATACAGTGTTTGTCCTTTTGTGACTGGTTTATGTTACTTAACATAATGTTTTCAAGGTTCATCCATGTTAGAGCATGTGTCTGAATTTCCTTCCTTTTTGAGGTTGAATAATATTCTGTTATATATGTGTGTGTGTGTGCGTGTATATATATATATATACATTTATTTATTTATTTATACTTTACCTTTTGTTCATCTATTCATCCATTGATGAACACTTGGGTTGCTTTTGGCTATTGAGAGTAATTCTGCTGTGAACACAGGTGTTCAAACATCTGGTTGAGTCCCTACTTTCAGTTCTTTGGGGTATATACCCAGAAGTGGAATTGCTGGATCATATGGTAATTTTTTGAGAAATCACCATACCATTTTCCACAGTGGCTGCACCATATTATATTCCCACCAGCAAAGCACAGGGTCTGATGGCTCCATGTCCATGCCAATGCTTTATGTTCTTTTGTTACTGTTTTTAATAATAGCCATCCTAATAAATGTGAAGTGCTATCTCTTTGTGGTTTTGATTTGCATTTCCCTAATTACTAGTGATGTTGAGCATCTGCTTACTGACCATTTATCGATCTTCTCTGGAGAAATGTCTGTTCATGTCCCTTGTCCATATTTTAATCAGGTTGTTTTTTTTGTTGTTGTTGCATTGTAGAGTTTGTTTTTGTATATAATCTGAATATCGATCCCTTATGTGATTTGTAATGTAATCCTTTGTAAATGTAATCCACTGAAAGCGCTCAGTCTAACCTTAGCAAAGACTGGGGCTTGGGTCAGGGAATTGGGACTCACTCGCTCCCCTAACCATCATCCATTCTAATTCACTCCACTGTACTCTGATCCATGGTGAGCCGGAGACACAAAGATGGAAAAGATGACAATGGCTGAGCTCAGGGTGCTCATGTTCTAAAGGGGGAGACAGGCTTGTGCAACTAACACTAATATCCAGAGGATGAAATCAGTGCTGGAGTAATTGGGTACACGTCAAAGTTGTTGGAAAGCCGACTAATTCGAGATAAAACCAAGTATCCAAAAGAACATTTTGTCAGTGCAGGGGCAGGGGGAAAATTCTGTCAGCTGAAGAAGAGAAGGACTTCCCAGGCTGAATGGTCAGACTGAGGGCTCAGGGCGACTGAGAGGAGGCTGACCTAGGTAAGGTTCAGTGAGGGACAGGGACATAGCTGGAATCCCAGTGAGGAAAACTAACGTGAAGAATGACCTGCTAGAAACTCTTCATGGCATGAGAAAATGCCCAAAGGGAGAATTTCTGTGATCACCGCAGAAGCAGCAGCCGCCAAACTGTGTCTAGGCCATAGCTTCACCTTGGGGTATGTGTTGGGGGGGGTATCAGAAAACCTCCAGGATTGAGTACAGCTTAGCAGACGATGGAAGAGCACAAAGTGTCCCTGTGACCTGCAGCAGAGAGGAAAAGAGAAGAAGGGAGGTCCTCTAGACCTGAGTGGGGGGTATCCCTGGGGCTGGGGTAACAGATGTATTGGTTTGCCCTGGACTTTCCTAGTTTTAGTATTGAAAGCCCTGTGAGAAAACTCTCATTCCTCAAAAACCAGGACAGTTGGTCAACCTATCTGGGACTGGACAGTGGGAAAGCATGGCCAGCTTCTCCACGAGGCATACAGGCATAGTTTCAGGGGCCCACGATACTTTAGAGGCCCATAAAAATGTTTCGATTTCTTATAAAATCAGGAGGAAAAAAATGAACTTTTAAGTTGCAAATGTTTTCATATAAGATGTTGATATATTTGTCTTCATACTGATGCAATCATAAAATTTAATTTTCCTTTTTTTTTTTTTTTAATGGAGGAAGGATCCCATGTCCCCAAAGACAAATTTGGTTAGGATTCATGAAAAAAAAAAGTCATAATGTGGCCCTGGCTAAAAGGACTGTTAGGGATCAAGGTTAAGACTCCCATATTGGGTCTGCTGTGACCAAACTCTCTTTTGTCTTGCTAGTTAAATGACCACTGATGACAGTGATGATTCAAATAATGATGCATTAGCTAAGTTTATTGAGTGCGTACTGTGTAGTTGCATTGTGCTAAGCACTTTCAGATGTACAACCTCCTTTAATCTCCACAACAAATATATAAACTGCATTTCACAAATAACATCTTTTTTTTTTTTTTTTTTTGAGACACTGTATCACCCTCAGCAGAGTGCTGTGGTGTCACAGCTCACAGCAACCTCAAACTCTTAGGCTTAAGTGATTCTCTTGCCTCAGCCTCCCAAGTAGCTGGGACTACAGGAGGAACTCCCACAATACCCAGGTATTATTGTAGTTGTCATGGTTGTTTAGCAGGACCAGGCCAGGTTTGAACCTGCCAGCCCCGGTATATGTGCCCTAACCTCTGAGCTATGGGCACTGAGCCAACAGTACAATCTTAATCTCAGTGAGATTGACTTGCTCAAGTTCACAGAAGACCAAGGGCATGGCCAGCACAAGACACCTGTGGCCCTACGTGAATGGCAGCATAGTCTAGTGGTTAAGAGGAGGGACTCTGGGTAGTAAGGGTACATGCCCTGTTGAGTTATTTAGGAGATTAAATCTGACCTTCAAATCCTCAGGGGAGTTACCTGGCTGTTGACAATTTTTATTGTTATAACGAGGCACTGCAGGGCTTAAAGCTAGCTCCAAGGCCCCCTGCGTGGACTGCTGTTCCCTTGTCCTGACTCACGCTGGGTGCTCCTCTGCACAGACTGAGATGGCCACCTCCAAGAGTGAGGACCCTGTGCCAGTGTCTGGGACATGCTGGCACCCTGGGGAGTCTGCAGGAATGGCTTCATCACAGGAAGTTGATGTAGGTGGCCTGAAGCCCAGGTCATGCTGTGCTTGCTCTGGTGTGCTACAGTGCATGCGCCTCTGTCTTCCCTTCTAGGTAATCTTTGGGCTCCCAAGGCCAGTGACCACACCTGGTCTGTTTCACCTGCCCTGGTGCTTTTCATAGTCCTCATTCCTAGCCAGTTCATTCAGTTTCTGTTGACTCTTGACACTGACCATCTGCTCTACATTTTAGTCTTTTGGAATTTCAGGCTCTTTCCTTTCCTAACAACCCAGGTCTTTTCTCCTGCTCTTCTACACCCTACCAGAGCTGCTCCTGTGGACAGCTCCACACTGCAGCCTTGCTCTGCAGCAAATAACCCAGTGAAGAACACACCTTAAGAGTTTGCAACCCTTGTATTTTGAGGACAATGGACGCCTCTGTAGAGAGACCTGTGGGAATCAACCCCTTCACTGCCAAAGGTTGGATTGGAGAATCCACCCCAGGACATAGGCCCGTTAGGACCTGGAAGGGGACAGCAGTCCATGCAGGGAGGCTCCATGGGCTTTCTCTTTCCCTTCTGCTTGAGATAATCGCAAAGGGACCGGTGACCCTTGAATGTGGTATGGACATTGAACCGGGCACTTCAAACCCAGCCCACACAGACGGTGTCTGCCCTTTGCCTTCAAGGTTCCCATTTAGGGTAGGCCCAACAGAAACAGCGGGTATTTGGAGTGTGAAAGGCACTTGCAGCTGGTCATTCTACAAGAGGTACCAAAGCTCTCCTCTCTGACTCAGGCCTGGAGATGGCTCTCACCCAAGGGGTGAAATAATTGCTGCTCACAGATTTGCTAAGAGCTGAGAAAGAGGAAATGTGGTAAAGGCTCAACGCTTCCGGGGTATTTTTTGTGGTGTTTGCTCAAGTTGTCTGAGTTAAGAAGGTGTAGACCTACTTGAGCATGGCTAAGACGGAGTCTTGGTGACGAGCAGAGAAAGCAGGTAGTGAGCAGTGAGAAGAGTAAAGCTTAGGGCTTAGAAATGTCCTTAAGTGATTGTTAGACCAGGTGTTCCTGCTGCAATTCGAAGCTTCCCAGTAGCCTCCGAGAGGTCCCTATCCCCACACCCCATTCTCTGAAATAGAAGAGGAAGCAGTGATGAAAAAACTACCCTATCTTATGTGGAAGATCTTAGTCCTGCAAAGGGGCCTTGGACCTTCTCTAGTCTCACTTCATGATTTCACAGATAAGGAAAATGAGGCCCCTGAGAAGGGAAATGACTTGTGACGGTCACAGGTCGTTTGATGGCCTTTGGCTTCAGGCCCATGGAGTACAGGACAGTAAGGTGCTCCTGGACCTGGTTCTCTGGTGTCCATGGCCCATAGTGGCTCTGGGCTGGAAGTCACTTAGGCTGGCCTGCCCTCCTCTGCTACCCAATCAACAAGATAAATCTGATACCTCCTTGGAGGTCAGCCCAGTAGTTAGCCAAGCCCCACAGGCGTGCCAAAGAAACTTAAGCACCAGACTAATTTCTGACTCCTTCCAGGGAGCATCTAACTAGGGAGATGGGATTAACCTAAGTGAAACGATCATTAAACAATAAAAAGCAGCTTATAATGAGATGTCTAATGTAGCCATACAGGCTCTGAAGTAGGTTCTTACAGTATAGTGGGTTTTTTTGTTTTTTTTTCCAGTATGGGTTTAACAGTATCAAGCAGCTGCAGAGACTTGTAACAGATGATAATTTGCAGTTTTGCTGCAACAGAAATCTGAGGCTTTGGGGCCCTGGGGCTGGTGTTTGGGAGTGAGTCTCTGAGTCAGGGAGTGAGCCTAGGCACCCACCTGTATCCCTGCCCCAGCCAGCTTTCTACCTGCTCCTTGGAGAATGGAGAGTGAGCAGGGCTCCAGTGATGTGACCAAGCCTTTGTCTACTTGTGAAAAATGTCCATTAAGAGAGAGTGAAGTTACAAAGGCCCATTAACTGGTGTTGTGAGGAAATACACAGGAACTACAGGAAGTACGATACAGGAGAAAGGAAGGGATGAGGGCAAAACCTTTCTCCATTTGGGAATCAGGATCTGATACATTAGGAGAGCTGGGAATGGGGGGATTACTATGGGGAAGAGAAATTTTATTGGGAAACTACATGGAGAAAATGGAACAAGGGGAAATGAAGACTATGTATTCTAGTATGCATTCTAGACTGCATGAACAACAGTGTAGAGCAAATCACTGCCCATGGGCCAGATTCCATAAATAAAATTTAATTGGAACATAGCCACACCCCCCCAGTGGCTGCCTTGTGCTGCAATGGCAGAGTTGAATAGTTGCAACAGACTGAATGGCCTGCAGAGCCTGAAATATGTTACTTTCTAGTCCTTTACAGAAAAAGTTTCTGGAGTAGAGAAAGGAAAGAACTCTGAGGGCATGGGGGCTCATCTGGAATATGTGTTCAAGTAAAGTGAGAAATGAGACAGGTGTTTGACCTTCTGAGATGACAGTAACACTACATGCCTTCGGATGGGTTTGATTCATTTTTGAAACACTTTCATACCCATTATGTCATTTGAGTTTACCTTTGCACAAATCCTATGAGGAAAAGGATTTTCATCACAAATTTATAGGTGGAGAAACTGAATGTAAAGAGGTTATCGGACTTCTTCAAGATCACATAAAGTCAGAAGGCAAACACACTTGGGTTCATCCTGCACAATTTATAAAGCCCCTACTATGTGTCAAGTTGTAACTAGGCTCTGGGATGCCATGGTGGACAAGACAGGTGTAAGTTCTCTTCCAGAACTCACTCTAATTGAAACACAAGGCTCACTGCTCTGTAACTCCCAGGAGTAAATAAGACCTTCCCCACCACCACCCCCGTAGGGAATGGGAGACCATGGAAGGTTCTTGAGCGAGTATTTACTATCTACCTCATGCTCAGTGCTACCAAGCATGAGAAGAAATAGAAGTATGCTGGGCACGGTGGCATGCACTTATGCCAACTCCTCTGGAGGCAGAGGCAGGAGGTTCACTCGAGGCCAGGATTTTGAAGCTGTAGTGCACGACGATTGAGTTGGTGAATAGCCATCTATTCCAGCCTGGGCAAGACCCTGTCTCTTAAAAAAAAAAAAAAAGAAAAGAAAAGGATGTATGATGTAATTCATTAAGAGCTTCCGTCTAGTTGGAAAGAAAAACTTAGAAGATCTACTGGGAGGCTTTTATAAATAGATACATATTTAAGTACTAGATAGTATAGTGTTAGCTTCAGATATAGTTAGTTTTAACCTTACTGTGGCTCAGTTTCCTCTACTATAAAATGGACCTGATAATTGTATCTTTTGTCATACATTTGAAGTGACCTAATACATGCTAGGTGAGTAGAATAGTGCATGACCCATAATTAGATGTAATGAGGGATCATCATCATCATTTTTGTCATTGTCATTTAGGGCTCAGATCATCAGAGAGATCTCAATAGGGGACTTCAGATGGGGGGACAGGAGTGATGTGGTGAAAGTGCCTGGCAGAAGAAGAGGCTAAGTTTTTAAGAGGGAGAGTGAAATTTTTAGCAAAAATGAGGCACTGAGGGTGTGATGCATGTTGTGCTCAGCCCACTCCTCACCCTGGGGTCCCTTCTTGGCTGTAGCATTCCTGGGACACTGGAACCCAAAAGACTGACTCAGAGCTTCTCCTTTCCAGAGTGTTGGGTGCACCTGGTGAGCAAAATTAAGACTTTATGTATGTCATTGAATGCAGATTTAGCCAGTGTTTTGTTTTTGTTGTTTTAAAAATTGAATAAAGAGTATCTCAATAAAGGTTCTGCAATAGGGCAAATCAGCTCTGTGGTAGGGCCCAGACTAGCAGGGTGGGGTCCTCCTTATTTTGCTAAGACTGTATTAACAGAAACATCAGAAAATGGGCGGCGCCTTTGGCTCAGTGAATAGGGTTCCGGCCCCATATACTGACAGTAGCGGGTCCGAACTTGGCCCGGGCCAAAAAAACTGCAACAAAAATATAGCCAGGCATTGTGGTGGGCCCCTGCAGTCCCAGCTACTCAGGAGGCTGAGGCAAGAGAATTGCCTAAGCCCAAGAGATGGAGGTTGCTGTGAGCAGTGACACCACAGTACTCTACCGAGGGCGACACAGTGAGACTGTCTCAAAAAAAAAAAAAAAAAGTAGAAACATCAGAGAATGGCTCAGGGGAAGGGCATCTCTGCTGTGACCCCAGCACTCAGCCTCTTCACTTGGCTGTACCCCAATAACCTCGAGAGCTAAAAGAGGACACAGCCATTTTCCAAGGCTTAGCACATGTGAGCACAAACTTATTTTTCACCAGTGCCCTGAACATGCTGGGTGCATTGGGAACAGCTCAGCCATCTGCCAGCAATGCCAGAGGCTTAATCAGAGCAGAATTCTCTGCCATTTGCACTGAAATGTATAACCCCCCCCAGGAGAGACACCTTGCAGGCCAATGCTTATATTTGTCAAATCATAAGGGTTTCCCCATCTGTCTCTATCTTGGGACACCCCAAGGGACAGCTCTATCTGCTTGGTTTTCTTCTGTGTACTCATGGACAGAGACAAATATTTCACTTTGAGGACCCGAGAGTCTGACAGGTAAACAGAAAATGAGGTCTTCATCTCATTTTCTTGGAGCATCACTATATTATCGATCTTGTTCAGACCGCAGATACTGTCTTTTAAGTAAACCTTTGGGGCAGTATGTATTTATTGGCACCAAAATGTTAAATCTGTAGGTAGATGGGGGACTCTTGAGGTCTGGAATTGTGAAGGGTCTATGTCAGTTCTTCCCAAACACTGTTGTACATTAGAATCGACTGAGAGATTTAGAAAATTCCTTCGCACAGGCTGTAGCTCAGACTGATTAAATCAGAATGTCCAAGGATAAAGCCCTGGTAGCCATGCTTCTCAGGGTCCCCCAGATGATCCCTGGGCAGCCAGGTTTAAGAACCACTGGTCTAGATTCTACACTACCTCCTGCATAGGAAAAGGATCAGTGAGGCCTCATGCCTGTGGCTTGCTGGCTGATCGCCTGGCCTACTTTGAGCAGTGATTCATTCTGTGGGTCAGATCTTGTCTGCCAGATTTGGTGTGAGCAGCTCCATCCCAGACCTGAGTGCTGACATTCTAAGACACACGGGGCTCCTGGAGCTCCCAGATGGACTCCCCACCCCCATCCAGAGGGCCAGGCCTCAGAATGGTGAGGTCACAGCTACTGCCTTCTGCATCAGTCCTGGACGGCAGGGGAGCCCACAGACCCTTGCGTCACTTCCCCATGTTTGTGGTGGGAAAAGGAGAGAATAGATGGGTTTATCTGCTAAAGAAAAAGAGAAGAGGAAGAAAAATAAACCTTAGGACAAAGCAGCTCTAACTCACTGTATTCAAAACCAGGCCTTTGAAAGCCACAACACAGCTGCCTTTTCCTACAGGGAAAATGGCTGTAGCTCGGTTAGAAACTATGCAAGGAGCTCTTTCAGGAGCTTCTAGACTTTTCTTTCTATCATTTAACTGTTGTTTTGTAGACAAGTATGAGAAACTATGAACCCCTGAGAAGCAACAGCCTACTTGCTTCAGAAACAAACAGTGGAGTGTACGGCAGTGTCCAGCCTGTCTTTCTGACTGGCAGCTCTCAGAGGGAAGGGAGGGTAGGGCCAGGGCCAGGTGCATCTGGTCCCACAGAGGTGTGCCCAGCTGGTGGGCACCCAGGGTGGGGAGCTCCAGGAGCTGACTGAAGGGAAGAAGAATGAGAGACTCCATTTTGAGGGCCCCGGGTTAATGTTGACAGTGAATAAAGACAGTCTGTGGGGTTCACACCACTTGTTACTTGCCTCAGGCAAACAGGAGTCCAGAAACTGCTTCCCCCTGGGTGGCCCCTCACAGAATCCAGGTCCAGTCCCAGAGAGCCGCGCAGGCACACAGGAAGAGGGTGGGCCCTGCCTCCTGGAGGCTGCATCCCACTGCAGAGGTTAGAAGTCCCTCCCTGCCATCTTCACAGGTGACACAGAGCCTCTGGGTCCTAACCCAGGGATCAGATCCATCCTGGATGAGCATTTCACGGGCAGGGTAACCACAGGCCTTGGTTTAGCAGCTGCTCACCCCAGCCCTGCTGCGTGGAGTTTCTGTGGTCATGGGGGGAGTGGTGGGCCAGTCCATTCAGCAGAAGAGGCCGTTCCAGGGTGGTACATGGTCAGTTAAGAAGAACAGGGGCTGCAGCCCATAGATGGACTTGATTCTAGTCCCTATTCAGCCACTTACTAGCTGTGACACCACAGGCATGTTTTTTCTTTGTTTCTTTTCTCTTCTTTCTTCCTTTTTTTTAGAAGCAGGGACTCACTCTGTCACTCAGGCTAGAATGCAGTGTGGCATCATCAATAGCTCACTGAAACCTCAAACTCCTGGGCTTAAATGATCCTCCCACCTCAGCCTCCTGAGCAGCTGGGACTACAGGTGGCCAGCTAATTTTTCTTATTTTTTTGTAGAGATAAGATTTTGCTATGTTGCTCAGGCTGGTCTCAAATTACTGGCCACAAGTGATCCTCCATTTTTGGCCTCCCAAAGTGTTAGGATAATAGGCATGAGCCACCTTGCTCAGCTGGCATGTTAATTAAACTCTCTGAACCTCAGTTTTGTAATCTGTAAAATAGGAATAACATAGGTAGTGTGTAAGAAAAGGATGTGAAAGCACCCAGCACAGTCCTGGTATCCGTGGGAGATCAGGAGCCCTGGAGCAAGAGTCCAAAGGGAACAGACAAGCCATGGAAAGATGCTATGATGAGAAAGGATGTTGGCTCCCCTCTATGCTGAGGGGTGAAGGCTGAGAGGCTGGAGCCATGCCCAGACCCGGCCACGTCAGCTCCTCTTGGCCGCCAGAGCCTGACACCGCTTGGGTTCCGTGGGATTAGAAAGTGGGAGGAGGAAGTGAAGGCATATTCTTCAGTGTGACAGGTCTCCGACAGACAGGCTTGCTAACAGGAGAAGGGTCAGGCCTGAGGTCTGTTGTGGGTGCCCTGTTGTGTTCCACTGGGTGGCATGTGAAGCTGGGGTAGCTGTGGAATTCTCCATCCAAACCCACACACCCACAGGATGGTGTCATATGGTGTCAGAGTCATCCCTCTCTGGGCCTCAGTTTCCTTGTTTGCCAAGGGAGAATCCTGAGTCTGCTAGATTTCTAAGATCAGGCACATTCCCAGAGGTTTGGCCAACCTCTTCCAGCACTCTCAGACACACAGGGATGTGTGAAGACAAACCCAGGAAGTAGATGCCAGTGAACTCTGCAAAATCCAGGGGGTTGACTGAAAGGCAGAGTGGCTCAGACCCCAGAATTCACCCCTGTACTCCCTCTTCCTCCCTTCTCCTTCCTGTTCCTCGGGTATGAGAGGAAGGGGGTATCAGGGGCCCATACGAGAAGAATGACTCCTGGTGTTGGAGGGAGAACAGAATAGGCCAGACCAGCCGTTTGTCTTCAGTTCTGTACCTGCTGACTGTAGGGCGTTAGGCAAATGGCTGAACCCCCTTAGTATTGGTGGTCTCACCTGCAAAATGGGGGTAGTGAGCTATCTTGGAGAGTTTGGGTTTGTGAGAAGTCAATGAAATAGTGTTTGCCGAGTACCTGGTGGAGGAGGTGCTGAGTCAATGCTGGTTGTCCCTATGGCCCAGTAGAAGAGGTTTATCTCCTCCGTTAGCTCCTCATTCCTACCAGTTTACTCATTCATTTGACTAATAGACATTTCCTCCTTCTTTTTTTAATAAGAAAGCGTTTCACTCTATCACCCAGGCTAGCTAGAGTGCTGTGATATCAGCCTAGCTCACAACAAACTCAAACTCCTAGGCTCAAGCCATCCTCCTGCCTCAGTCTCCAGACTACAGGCACCCAACCATGACATCCAGTTAATTTTTCTATTTTTAATAGAGACGAGGTCTCGATCTTGCTCAGGCTGATCTCAAACTGCTGAACTCAAGCAATCCACCCGCCTCGGCCTTCCAGAGTGCTGGGATTACAGGCGTGAGCCACCACGCCCGGCCTGACATTTACTTATTTGCAAAGCACTGTGTGTAACATGGGACCTGAACTGGTGTCTGTGTGACCTTGGTCCTTTGGGTCTGGGGAAGATCTTATCTTTTCCGTCAGTATATACCAGCATCGCCTATCCACCTAACAACACCTTTGTTGTTACTTCCTTGAGGAAACAGACCGTGGCTTGCATTTAGATTCACCACAGCTTGCATCTCCAATGGCATCTAAAGCATAGTTTCCATAGCAACCCCCCATAAGCAAATGCAGCTCTGCTCATTGACTAGAGCCATGGTCAGTGTGTGTGTGCCAGATGCTTTCTCACTGGTCTCCAGACAGACCTGTGGGGTAGGCATTGCTCCCATTTCACAGGTGAGGAAGCTGAGGCTGAGAGGTGAGTTACTTCCCCAGGAGTGGCCAGCTAGGCAGTGGTGCTGCTGAGATTTGGCCTCCCACGGTCTCACCCTGCGATTGGTTTCAGTGTGTGGGGCTGGCGCTCAATTTCTCTTGGTCGCACAGGCCTTTGGGAGCACGTGGATGTTCCCCTCCTCATCCTGAGAGCCACTGCACACCACCCTCTCCCTGTGTCTGTTCCAGAATGTCTGTAAGCCTGTGGAGGAGCCGCGGCGCCCGCCCACGCTGCAGGAGATCAAGCAGAAGATCGACAGTTACAACACGCGGGAGAAGAACTGCCTGGGCATGAAGCTGGTGAGCGGCCTCGCTCCTTCACCCTTCTGGTTGGCTCCTATGCTCTCCTTCCCGGCTCTGTGGCGACTTCCTGGCAAGTCCCTTTCTGGCCTTCAGAGGCCTGAGAAGTCATGGAGGGCTGAGAGCCTGGGCCGCCAGCAACCTCTAAGTGCTTTAGAGAAATAGAATGGGCTTTAGAATAAGAACCAGATCCAGGCTCGGCGCCTGTGGCTCAACGGGCTAAAGTGCCAGCCACGTACACCTGAGCTGGCGGGTTCGAATCCAGCCCCAGGGCCCGCCAAACAACAATAACGGCTGCAACCAAAAAATGGCCGGGCGTTGTGGCGGGCGCCTGTAGTCCCAGCTACTTGGGAGGCGGAGGCAAGAGACTCGCTTGAGCCCAGGAATTGGAGGTTGCTGTGAGCTGTGATGCCACAGCACTCTATCCAGGGTAAAAGCTTGAGGCTGTCTCAAAAAAAAAAAAATTAAAAATAAAAAGTTTTTTTTATTTTTTATTTTTTTATTGTTGGGGATTCATTGAGGGTAAAAGAAACCATGTTATACTGATTGCATTTGTTGGGTAAAGTCCCTCTTACAATCGTGTTTTGCCCCCAAAAGGTGTGGCACACACCAAGACCCCACCCCCCTCTCTCCTTCCCTCTCTCTGCTCTTCCTTTCCCCACCCCTCCCTCATTCTTTCTCTCTCTGCTCTTCCCTTAAATAAAAACAAGTATTAAAAAAAAAGGGACTTAGTATTTAGGTCACCACGAGTGTTTATCATGTCTGTACACTTTAAGAGCATTTGAAGTCCTCTATTTTAGCTATTTTGAAATGTGTACTACACCATTGTTACCCCTAGGTCCTCCTACTCTGCTAAGAAACATTAGAATTTGTACTGTTAACCAACCTCTCTCTGTTCCTCGGGGTGTAACTAAGCAAGGCCTCGGGGTTGTTTGCTTGTGAATAAACGCTTCTTCCTCAGCCCTTAACGTATTCTCCGCTGGTTTTCCTGTGGAAATGTCAGGCCCCTCTAGAGCCTGCCCACTGTCTTGCAGGTCTGTTGTAGTTGTCTCTCTCTCTGAGGGCGCTTTCCTCCTGGGCATTAGAAGAGCAGGGTGCCGATGGGGGTGGAGGAACTGTCGGCGATCCTAGGTGCCTAGGGCCCAGAGAGCACCAGTCCTGGGACCTACCCAGCCTCTGCAGTTCTTTCCTGCAGCTCAGCCTGCCCCTGGACTGCAGGAGAGGAGGCAGTGTCTGGGTTGTGCTGCTTAGGAGGCCACTCAACTGCCTAGTGGCTTGAAAGTTTTCATCTTCGAGGCCTGAAATTTAGACTGCTGGAGTACTCTTTAGGTTAATCTCTAAGTGCATTACCTCATTTATCTCTTTAGGTTCAATGTAGACAACAAAGTCTCCAGAGGGGAGCGGCCTGGGGACATAGAACAGGGGTAGGTTGGTGACAGGGCTTAACCAGGAGGCTGCATGCTTGCGGCAATTTTGGGGAGTATAGTCCAGGTGGGGAGCATTCTCTCGGGGAGGAGGTGCCTACTTTGAGGAGGCAGAGCACAGCACTGTAAGGAACAGGCTGGGAGCTGTCCCCAAGTGCCGGTACTGAACCCACAGACACACTCCCAAAGCTGGGACAGGGAGACAGCACGCCCCTCACTCCGGCTCTTACCCCGGCGACAGCTGGGCGACATCTGGTGGTCAGCTCCAGCTGTTTGCGTTGTGCAGGCCACTTCAGGGCTGAGGTGTGCCCACCTGCCAGCCACACCTCGCTGTCCAAACAGAGAGGTCAGGAGGTGCATTGGCGTTGTGGAGCAGAGCGCGGCAGGGACACCTAGCATCTGCAAATAATGAAAAGAGGCAATCCTTCCGCGCCTGCCGACTTCCTACAGGAAAGATGGGCATGAGGACGGGGCAGAGGAAAAGGTTTCTGGCTGGGTGGCACAGCCAGTGTCTGTTGCTAACCATGGGCCACACCTGCCTCAGGCAGAGCGCCAAGTGAGAGTCTGGTGGCCCTTGACTCGTGGGTCCTCGGAGACCCCAAGATACAGTGGGAGGAATTCTGAGAGGGGCCTGTCCAGAGCCCCTCCTCCTGGGCTGTGCTGCACAGGAAGTGCCTTGTGAGTACAGAACATCCTCTGCCAAGATCATGGCTCTTGACTCCGCTGTGAGGTTAGGTGAAGTCACGTTTACCGAGTCACAGCACTCAGCTTGGTTCCTCCCTCTGACTGGGTAAGAGCTGGGGGCAGGGGCGTGAGGACGTCCTCCTTTTATGCACCCTCAGGGAATAGGAAGGCTTCTCCCACGCATTTATGACAGCCCCAAACAACACTTGGAGAATCATCCTTCCTGGAGAGGAGCAGGATTTGACAAGTCTCCTTGAAAGGTGGGCACTTAGCTCAATTGTTCTGCTTCGCAGCCTGTGCTGTTTCCTCCTCTCTCAACCCCACCCTGAAGTCTACCATGGCCAGAGCCCTGCCTCCTCCTCTGGCCGCTCCCCTGGGCCTGTGGTCAGCAGGGCTGCCGCTGCCTGTTTCAGGGCAGTAATGATGGGTCACTGCACTTGGGAGGCCCTAAAGTGAAGCTCTAGTGAAAAGTGCCAAAATTGAAAACTGCCCCTGTGCCGCCGTCTCCCTCACTATTCACATGCACTCAGACGCATACACGTATAGATACCACCAATGGACATGCACAGACCCACGTGCATACATACATGTGCATGCCGCTGCACACGTGCGCACAGTACACAGCTATTCACATGCATGCAAACACATGCACATGCCTCTGTGGTTTCTTCATGCACATCCACATGCATACATGTGTGCACAACTAGGCAGGGACAGCTACACGCACGCACAGATACCCATGCATATCCACAAATGCATGCACAGATACCCACGCACACCCACACACGCCACGGAAACATGCAAATGCATGCTCCTGGACGTGCAGACACAGTGCACCTATACAAACCCTTATGCACACCCTCTTGCACACACGTCTGCTCCCCACACCCCACAGAGAATCAATGCCTTTTTACCAAGGCTTTATTTCTTGCCAGGCTCCTGCAGATCTGAAATTTCCAGAATCAGGTGCTCCAGGGAGGTCACCCCATCTCTGATTTGCAGTTTGTTAAATGGGGAGGCCCGGGGCTGTGATCAGATGCTCTGGGCCTTGGCCCCCTGCCAGGTGCATATGTGAATGCTCGGACAGGGCAGAATCGTGTAAACAGCTCAGCTGCCTCGGATATCTTAGGAAGGTGCTTTCTAAATCCATTACCAGATACGATTTGAAAACAACTAAAAGTAAAAATAAAAACAAAATCACCTTTCCTAGAGTCCCAGTTATATCTATAAAACTCATGGCACCAGCTGCTGTTGGAATAGGTTTAGGGTGGAGGTTCTGTGCCCTGGCTGCAGTGGAACCGCCTGAAGAACCTCAGAAATACACTAGCATATGGGCGATGCTCCTGCCAGCTCTGATTTAATTGGTCTGCGGTGGGGGCCCAAGGGTCAAGTGCTTGAAGCTCCCTAAGAGATCTAGTGAGCTTCAAGGGCTGAGAAGTGGCCAAGCTGGAGGCTGTGGCTTTATAAGTCCCCTAAGAGACAACCTTGGTAGTGAGAAACTGGAGCACTGGGGAGCACGCAAACTTATCTCCATGGCTTCTTCAAACAACCTGTCCTCAGCGTCCCCAGTGCAGTCCTGAGGGTGAGATCAGGGCCAGGGTGGGGGCACGACACGCTGGAAGGTTTGTAGAAAGCACGTGAGGATTCCTTTGCACTCCTGGAAGCACCCCATACCCTTGGGATCCTCCCGGGGGAATCCGGGGGGCCCTGCTGGCCCAGATCTCACTTTGTGCCACCCCCTTTCTTCCTTCTCCTTTGTAAAGTGAGGGCATTGACCTCCATAGCTGGGGTTGGCAGGTGAGGCCAAGGTGGAGGCAGAGTTGTGAGCCCCTCAGCACCTTTCCAGCTGGGGCCACCCTGATGCTGTGTCAGCGCGGCCTTTCCAGCCACATGCGTGTGCCTTTCCTAGAAGGGCTGCAACGAAGGGCTGCCCGTCCCTGGAGGCCACAGACCTGAGATGGAGGCGTCAGCAGGGGCGTCTCCAGGCTGTGAGGGCCTATTCCAGGCCTGTGTTTGGCAATGTGCTGGCCATCTCCAGCGTCCCTCGTCTTGTGGAATCACCTCTGCCCTCATCTTCGCATGGTCCCGTCCCCGTGTGCACATCCATGTCCAAGACGGCAGCCGAGGGCCCACCTTACCGACCTCGCTTCACTTCATTACCTCTGCAAAAACCCATCTCCAAATAAGGTCGCACTCTGAGGAACTGGGGGCTAGGAGTTCCACATCTGAATTTTGATGGTGACGCAATGTGACCTCATAACAAGGCGGGATCCATTTCAGCCTGGGAAGGAGTCCCAGGCAGAGACAGCAGCTTCCAGGGCCTCACCTCTCAGCCTGGGTGGCCATTCTTGAAAACAGTTCAATAGGATGCAAAGGTAATCTGAATTCCCAGAGCCTGGCTTGCCTTCTGTGACAGAAACGTCTCCCTTGGCTGGCGAGCTGACCGGTGTGGGAGGCCGTGGGACAAAGATGCGACTTGTACATTTGTTGTAGTTCATTCACAGATGTTCCTGGCAGGTGTCTGGGCTACTGACAAAGCAACCAGGCTGGACGGATAAGCTGGCTTTTCTCTGCTCCTTGAGCTTTGGTGTTTTAATTAAGCAGCTCGCTGGAGTGATGTTCGGGTCATTGGGCAGGATTCACATCTGGCTTTGCTACTGCAAGGTGTTTCCAGGCTGAGGGAGGCGGCCCCTTGTGCTCTGTGATGAGGCTGCAGTGAGGCAAGCTCGGACAGTCCCCACTCGCGCCCCACTGTGTGTGGAGGGAAGGAGGTGCTGAGCCAGGGCCGCTGCACCCCAAGACGTCCTCATGCATGCCCGCATCCATGGGGGGGCATTTTAAAGTGATGTCGCTTCCTCCCTGCCTGCCCAGAATCACTGTGCTCATCAATTTTATTTGCATAATTTCAAGCATCATTAATAGTACATGGCATGAGGAAAAATTCCTGAGCTCTTCCTCCATCCATGAGTGAAATTGGGTTTAGTAGAAAATTAGTTGTCTTAACTGGCAAATGATGAAAGCTTGAGAGGAGAATATTTAAATAAGGAGGACCAGGGGAGAAGCTCTTGGCTGTCAAGCATGCGCCAGCCTGGAACTCGGTCTCTCACCTGGGCACAGCGTTCAAGGGGCAGAGGGTCCCCTGAGAATGATGAAGTCACACTGGTTAGGGCCCACCCTGATGACCTCATCCTAACTCGATGATGTCTGCAGAGACCCTGTTTCCAAGGTCATGTTCTCGGGTGCTGGGGTTAGGACTTGAACAGAATGTGAGGTGTGACTTTTATTTTTCAAGATGGAAAAGTCTGAAGCATAATCCAGGATGGAGAGAGCATTGTTGACAATGGCCCGAGGGGATGGCCCTGGATGGGTGGACATCCGCATTGACAGGAGAGAAGGGGAAAAGAGCCGGGAGTGTTGGGGATAGAGGTGGACGTAGGGTTGGGGGGCAGGGGTCGGAGCATTCTGGTTCTATTTTATGTCTGACTTGGGAGGGACAGTGTTTGTCAGAAGGTGGAGGCATTGGGGGGCCATGAGGGGCAAGGGCAAGGTTGACACAATGAAACACACCCTGCCAGCTTCACTCCTGATTTGTAATGAGTTATGCCCTAAAACAAAAATGATTTGAACCAAATATGGCAAAATGTTAAGCCTTGACACAGCTGGGAAGCGTGTATGAATGAATGTAGTATTCATTAGATCATTATGTTATTTTCTGTAATTTTCAAGATGCTTGAAATATTTTATAATATATAAGTTCATAGATTAGGAAAAGGGAAGGAAGAACAGCACCGTGGCCCTTGGCACACTCTTGTCAGTAGTGACTCTTCCCCCCTGATAATTCCAAGAGGAAGCACAAGTAGTGGATGACTAATTTGCACTGCAGATCTCTGGGCCCTCTCCCCTCTCCCCACTCCTCCTTTTTCCCTTCTCCTCCCTCAGTTTCAAGGATCTACTTTCATCTCCTGCTCACCACAGACCTCTGGTTAGAGGCCCCCCAAAGTCATACTACTGCAGGGAGTGTGCCCCTTGGCCAGCCCCCCCACCCCCCCTGCTTGGGGGACCCTGGCTTGCACAGGGAGCAAACTCATGAGCCACCCATCCCAGCTGAGACACCTGAGCCAAGCTGGCTGGCCGCCGGAACCTTTCGCCAGGAATTTGGAGTTGGGCATTGGAAGACCTGGTTGGCAAGGAGGCTTAGAAGGAGGCCAGGCGTGGTGGCTCACACCTATAATCCCAGCACTCTGGGAAGTCGAGGCAGGTGGATCACTTGAGCTCATGAGTTTGAGATCAGCCTGAGTAAGAATGAGACCTTCTACTAAAAATAGAAAAACTAGCCTGGTGTTGTGGCGGGCGCCTGTAGTCCCAGCTACTCGGGAGGCTGAGGCAAGAGGATTGCTTGAGCTCAAGAGACAGATTGCTATGAGTTATGATGATGCCACTGCACTCTACCCGGGGTGACTCAGTGAGACTCTGCCTCGAAAAAATGAAAAAGAAGGAGAAGCCATAGAAAGGACAGGTACAGATGTGGGGAGCATGCAGGGTCACATTCATTGTAGCCGAATGCCTTGGGAATTTGTGGAGCTCTGCTGCTGAGGCCAGGGGGTGCCCTTGTCCCACCCCTTCAGCCTTCCTCAGAGTACAGGAGACACAAGTCCTTGCAAGAACCTCCCCCACCGCCTGCCCCATGCTGCTCTGGAGCCACAGCGTGTCTGTTTCTTGCAAATCCTAACATTGGCCAGTACTCATGACCCGCGGAGGCAGTGGCCACCTGGCCTTTCCCAGCTCTGGCCTGTGGGAGGGCTGCAAAGGAAGAGACATTTGAATGAAATCACTGGCTCTAGTGAGAAGTCCATGCAACCCAAGTGGAGAGGGTAGAACGTGGGGAGAGTCGGATGAGAAGTGAGGAGAAGGGCCAGCTTCTGGATGCTCTCCCTGGAGATGGGGTCTGTGCCGGGGAGGAGGCGTCAGGATCTCTGTGAATCCCAGGCCCGTGGGTTCTCCCTCCACCAAGTACAGACGGAGAGAAGCTCTCGTCCAATGTCACCTGGAGAGGAGAGAGGTGGGCGGTGGACAAGCCTGGAAAGTGCCCCCCACAGGGAGGGTCAACCCTCAGTGCTCCAGCCTCATGGGACAGGTGGCCGAGCTGGCCTGGGGCGGCTGCAGAAGCATAGGAGCCTGGGACAGTCCAGATGACTCCGGTGCTCCTTCTGGCTGCCCCTCCAATCATAAAGCAGCTGTGGTAAAGGGATGCATCCCCCCTCAGCTCCTCTGTCCCCATCCAGGGTGTGAGGCCGAGTCTTTCCTCTCAGCCGGAACCTCCCACAGGGCTTGTCTTACCCCAAGGGTTCCGCGTGGGCTGGCTCTCAACGAAGCTTTGCGAAACTGGATAGAACAGCAAGAGCCCTGGTGCGTGACAGTCGCCCACTGGAGAGCAAAGCCCGATGCCCAGGCCCCTGTTGCTCCCCAGGGCAAGTAGGTGGGTGCTTGGCTGGCTGGACCCCTCGTGCATCAGAAACATGGATGAGAAGGTCCTTGACTCGTGCTCGTGTTCACAGGCGTTGGTTACCTAAGTGGAGGGACCCCTCTGCAGGAAGAAGACGGGACAGCCGCGGGGCCCAGTTCCTGTTCCTGGTTCCCTTCCTGTGGCGGCGAGAGGAGTGAGTCTGCAGTTTCACCAGCTCTCCTGGGGCCGCCGCCCTATTCTTAGCTCTGAGTTCTCTTCCTGGGAAGGATCACTGGGGGAAAAGTGTCAGCTTTGGATGACAGTCCCAGTGTGGGCCGCCTGGGATGGGGGAATGTGCTGCTCCCTCAGTTTCCCTCTTGGAACCCCCTCCCTGCATGCATCGCCGTGGCTTTGGCTAAGGAGTGGCCGGCACATGCTCCCATCTGCCTCTGGACTCCTCTTTCCTCTGAGCTGCTGACTCCGAGGGGACCTGGCAGCCCTCCTCTGCTGTGGTCCTGGACCCTCCCCAGGCACCAGAGTATGTGTTGGGAAGTTCAAGGACACTTGCCTGTTCAGGAGACTGGAGCCTCTCATGGGGCCAGGGGCATCGTAGGCTTCTTCCTTGGGGCACAGGAAGATCAGCCCAACCCAGCAAGAAGCAGTCGTGGCAGGAGGGGACACTTCCTTCCTCATTAGTGAGCCTGACCTCTGCTGCCTGAAGCAGTTCATTAAACGCCCTGTTACTTCTCCTTTTTGTGCCCCCAGCTGATGTTCTAGGGAGGAGATAGGCCTGCTCTGGTAATAGGCTGTAGGAGAGAGCGGGTCACTGCCCATCCTACTGGGGGTTCTGAGGGTGCTCAGGCTGCTGGCTGCCCCAGCCACGTGTTCCCCTTAATGAGAGGCATCCAGTGAAGCTGGAGACCCTGTGTGCATGCCAGAACCTGGAGCCAGTGGTCCTTGAGCACTCAGTAAGGATTCTTTTAATTAGGTCCTTCCCACACAGAGAATGACAGAGAGAATAGTTTGTTCCAGAATTTGAGCACTACCTGGAGAGATTATTTCTAGCCACAGGCCAGAGGCACAGGGAGAAATAAAACCTGAGAATTTTTAGCTGAGCGGAGATGGTGGATTTATCTGAGCACCTGTTACTCGTGCAGAGGCAGTCAACGTCTCGTGCAAGGCTATCCAGCAACTTCGTGTTAGAGCTCACGCCTGGGGATGTTTTCCTTGCACCAGAATTTCATGGTTTTGATTTGTAGCTGGAGATTTTTTTTTTCTATTGAGCATAAGATTATTATTATTAATTTTTAAGACAGAGTCTCAAGCTGTCGCCTTGAATAAAGTGCCATGGTATCATAGCTCACAGCAACCTCCAACTGGGACTCAGGTGATCCTCTTGCCTCAGTTTTCCTATTTTTAGTAGAGACAGGGTCTCGCTTTTTGCTCAGGCTGGTCTCAAACTCTGTGAGCTCAAGCAATCCACCCGCCTCGGTCTCCCAGAGTACTAGGAGTACAGGCGTGAGTCACCGCGCCTGGCCTGAGCATAGGATTCTTTGTTCCTCCTCCCTTATCCTATCTACCCATCTTACTCTTTGATCTTTTTTTTTTTTTTTTTTGGTCAGGGCTGGATTTGAACCTGCCACTTCAACCTGCCACCTCCATCGTATAGGGCCAGCGCTCTACTCCTTTGAGCCACAGGTGCCGCCCCCTACTCTTTGATCTTTTAGCAAAAAGGGACTGAGTTGAAGCTTTCTAGGATATTTGCTGAGCCCCTGTGTCATTGTGGAAGTCCCAGGTAAGGGGAAGAGGGGGCAGCTGGATGAGACAGGACCTCAGTGGCTGGAAGCAAGCCTAGAAGGCACAGGGGTTAGCTATTTGTTTTAATTGTGGAAAGATACACATAAAATTTGCCACCTTAACCATTTTTAAGTGTCCAGTTCAGTGGCAAAGTACATTGACATTGTTGTGGCACCACTGCCACCATCCACCCCTGCATCTCTTCTTGTAAAAGTAAAACTCTGTCCCCATTAAACAATGACTCCCTAACCCTCCCTCCCCCAGAGGGTGGCTCTTATAGGTGTGACAATTTGGGCAGGGCACAGGGGCCAAGCTATAAGCAGGTGACCTGTAGAAATGCTTCATTTCCCTGGCTCATCTGCCCCTGACTCCTTTTATCTTGGTAACATGGCCTGAGGATACTCAGAAATGGACTCTAGTGCGTGTGCCTGTAATTCTAGCACTTGGGGAGGCAAGGCAGGTGGATCACTTGCGCTCAGGAGTTTGAGACCAGCCTGAGCAAGAGTGAGACCCTGTCTCTACTAAACACAGAAAAATTAGCCATGGAGGGCACCTGTAGTCCCAGCTCGGGAGGCTGAGACAAGAGGATCACTTGAGCCCAGGAGTTTGAGATTGATGTGAACTATGATACCAGGGCACTTAATCCTGGGTGACAGAGTGAGAGTTTATCTCAAAAAAAAAAAAAAGTAAAAGAAACGGATTCTACCACCCAATTTGGCAATTCCATGCAAACTTCCCTGCCCTTCCCCAGCACCAGGTATTGGTAGTGGGTGTAGGGCAGGGTGCCCGGACTGAGCTTCTAAAATACCTCCTGCTGCTGAGAGCCTGCCTCCCCCGCCACCCCCATCTGTGAGTGGTGCTGAGCAGTACCTTTGACCAAGCCCTGGGCTGAGTCCTACGAGAAATGAGAGCTTGGCTTTGGAAATACAGAAACGTCTGGGCGGGAGCCTTCTGAAGAGTCAGCAGCAAAGGTGGAATCCTAGGGCCGTGTCTCCCTGGGCACCTTTGGCTGAAGGTTGTCAGGACACAGCGTTCTTAATTCATGTCACCGCTCCAACCAACCACTTAACGTAAAATTGCCCATAAAAGTAAACCTGTGGCTCAGCGAGCAGAGCGCAGGCCCCATATACCGAAGGTGGAGGGTTCAAGCCCGGCCTCGGCCAAACTGCAAAACAAAAAAATAGCCGGGCGCTGTGGCGGGTGCCTGTAGTCCCAGCTACTAGGGAGGCTGGGGCAAGAGAATCGCTTAAGCCCAAGAGCTGGAGGTTGCTGTGAGCAGTGTGACGCCACGGCACTCTACCCAGGACGATAAAGTGAGACTCTGTCTCTACAAAAAAAAAAAAAAAAAAGTAAACTTAAATTACAAGTGATGAAACTGCAGCCCACTCTGGCTGCAGCTGACCCTCCCCTCTCCACGGGGCGGGGCTCAGTAACCTTGACGAGAGCAATGAGGCAGCTACAGACCCTTGTCTCTGCCAATGTCCTGCCCTTAAACAGAAAATCCTTATTTTCTGGGACTGGGGAGACCCCGAGCTTCTCATTAACTCCTCTTGGGAAGGGGACGTTGCTGTCTTGGGCCAGTTTGTCTCATTTCTCTCCTTCCCTCTGCAATGTCCTTTGGAGTCATGTGATGGCCACTTGTGCCCAAGTCCAGAGGAGCAGGCCAGTGACCGAAGCACCAAGAGCCGAGAGACCATGACACCCCAGGGCTCCTTGCACTCACCCACATTTTCGCTCCAGATATGCTTTTCTTGACGAGATGTTAAACATTTAAACCAGTTCTAAGGGGTTGCCCTGATCTGTTGGTTTATTTATTCCTTCTTGAATACAGCTACCTTTATGGGCCCAGATCCTGTCTCTGGCCCTGAAATTGTAAAGCTGACCTGACTGTGAGCTTAAGGGGCCCCCAGATGGGAAGAGGTAACCTGGTGTGTGCTGAGGTGGAGGGTGCAGAGGGAGAGTGATGTCTCAGGTAAGGCTTCCTGGAGGAGGAGGAGGAGGTGATGTCAGAGGTGAGGAGGGTCTTCCAAGCACAGGGACAATCTTGGTCACGGCATGGCTCCGTCTTGGGGAAATCAGAGGGGAGTTTGATGAGGACGACTGTTGTACCTGGCATCTGTGTGACAGCCACAGGCAGTGTCTGGTCCCACTTGTTTTAGCAGATGCTGGTGACATCCACTGTCACGCGCTGGTTTCTTTACCCCTGTCTGCTAATATTCTTCCCCTTTCTTTTGGTTTAGTTAAGACTTTGACTTCACACTGGGGAAGCCACTGCTCAGCAAGGCGCCCCAAGCTCAGGCTTGGGGTTGTCCTTTCATGGAAGTGGCCCCACTCATGGGGTGGCATAGCCACAAATGCAGAGGCCTCTGGCCCCTCCCTGCTCACTCTGCCCACCCCAGAGGGTCAGGAGAGGCTGCTGCAGACACTAGGATCACAGGGTATGGTACAGGGGCAGCAGCTGGTGTCCCAGCAGCAATTAGCTGAGGAAGGGTCCTTGACCAGAACCCAGGGAGGCGTGACCAGGTTGACATTGTAGAAAGATTCTGACCCCAGCTCCACTGCTTTCTGGCTGTGTGATCCTGGGTCAGTCACTAAACTTCTCTGTTTCCCGATCTATAAAGGTGGGAACAGGATGAGAACGGGCCTGACCTGGTAAAGGGGGTGATGCGCTGATCAGTTGATAGCCTGCACGTGGCGCGATGCCTGTTCTTGTAACGTTGCCTCCAAGACGGTGGATGGAGCTGATGCGACCCACCTAAGAATACCAGTGTGGCTGTCCGCCAAGGGGGCAGCGGCTTGCTGCGACCTGTCCGTCCTCTCAGTGGCACTCGTGGGGTCAGTGCTGGGGCAGTGGAAGGAAGCCCCTGGGACAGAGGGTGCCACATCACCCGGAAACCAACCAGAAACAGTAGGACAGGCTGTCATATTCCTATTGCAGGTAGCAGCTCTGGGACCCACCTACAGGTATATTTCCATTTCACCAGATCCAGATTCCCTGTGGGAGGAGCAGCCGCCCCCTTCCCCCTTTCTGCCAGGAAGGGATAGAGGAATCGGCTTTTTGTCCTTTTGTTTGTGGCTGTCAGTGGGGTGCAGGGAGGTGAGGGAGAGCAGACTGGGGACTGTCCCCACCTGGTACTTCTGGAGCGTGCGTTTTGCCGGAGGAGTTTGGTGGTGAGAAAGCCGTGTTTCGGAGAGAGCAGCGGGCGTGCCTCGCAGACAGGAACGCAGAGAGGGCTGGGCTCCAAACACCACCAAATATTCATGAAGCGCCTCCGGCTGTGGGAGCTGCCTCTGTGATGGCTGCAGACCCCTGGGGGCTTTGCCCGTTCTCCTTCACTTTCCTGGGGTTTCGACAGAAAAGCCTGAGAGGCAGACACTGCCTTAGCCTCTGTGGTCTAGAGGGTCCCACGTGGTGGTCTGGGTGGAGCATAGGAAGGCCGGCAGATGGGGGAGGAGCCCGGGCCATTTCCGTGCTCCCCCTCCCCACACTCAGCAGCAAGGGCTCTGTCGCAGTGGGGGCAGCTCAGTGAGGCTGGGGGCTTTGGGATGAAGAAAGCCCCTCCGTCGTTGCCCTTCTCTGCAGGGCGCAGGCCGACCCCTGGTAGCTCAGTCCCTGTCCTGCAGCTTCCCCGCCCTCCTTGCACCGCAGCCTGTGGGCAGGTGCCACTTTGAACTGAGGGGCACAGTGTCCTGAGGGGACATTGTGCACAGGCCCCTCCCCAGCCTCTGAGTGAGCTTGAGCCCTCCGCCGGTACTTTTCCACCTGGCTTGAGTGATTCAAGGAGCCTGAGACATAACCCAGAGAATGGATCGATTGTGGCCCCGTGCCATTAAGGAGCCAGTGGCCTCGTCAAAGTTTGTCACCTCCGTGGGCTGAGTTTGCTCCCGTGTGGGTATCTGAGGGGCTTGCTGAGAGGTCTCTGGGCGCTGGCATTGGAACCACGAACCTCAGAGAGGTGGGGCCAGATGGCCTGGCTGCCTCCCCTCTGGGTCAGAAGCAAAGGGGCACATCAGCCCTGTAGGTGACACTTCCCACCCACCAAGAGCTGTCGAGAGAGGAGGTTGGAGCTGGGCTGGTGGCTCTCCCTGCTGGATGCCCTCCCCCTCCTCACCTGCTGTGTCCACCACTCAGCCGCTCAGTGCCTCTCAGGACACGCCTGCTCCCTGCCAGCTCTAGACATGCAGATTTGCTGCTCACGTGGCCAACTCAGCACCCCTGGGCACATGCTCCTCACAGCTCTCATGCTGCTGGGCTGGGGCTGCATCCTGCCATCTCTGTGCCCCCATGTAGGGTACAGGGCCTGGCACCCAATACATGCTCAGGAGACTTTATTAAATGGAATTAACACGAGGATGGGGAGTGGAGGGTGATTGGGGAGTGGTGCCGGACCCAGTTCTGCATCATTTCTGAGCCCCTGGCTTCCTCCTCTGGTGGGGGGGGGGCAGGAAGGTGGGAGGGGCCCTCTCTGAGCCGGGCACCCCTCCCTACCAGGGGCTCAGTACAGACTTACTGAATCAGTGGCACAATGGCTCCATCCCCTGCAGGGGGGAAACTGAAGGTTGGAATGAGGCCAAGCAGGGGTTCTGGTTCTTATGGATGCAGGGGACCTGGGGCAAGGATTTTACATTGGCAGCTGTGGTTGCTGGGACAGAGGGCTTTGAGCCCATCTCCAGAGTCAGACTGAACAGATGGGATTCTAGAGGAAGTCACAAGGCTTCAGCAAGATGAGGTGACCCAGGCTCGGCGCCTGTGGCTCAGCGGGCTAGGGCGCCAGCCATGTAGACCTGAGCTGGTGGGTTCGAGTCCAGCCTGGGCCCTCCAACCAACAATGACAGCTGCAACCCAAATAAAACAAACAAAAAAAATAGCCGGGTGTTGTGGTGGGCGCCTGTGGTCCCAGCTACTTGGGAGGCAGAGGCAGGAGACTCGCTTGAGCCCAGGAATTGGAGGTTGCTGTGAGCTGTGATGCCACAACACTCTATCCAGGGCGACAGCTTGAGGCTCTGTCTCAAAAAAAAAAAAAAAAAAGATGAGGTGACCCAAAGGCTCTGATGAGAAGCAGAGAGGCAGCACCCCCATTCTGGCTGAGGTGGTCACAGGAGGCCACCCTGTCCCAGGTGAAAACCTGCATGCAAATGACCTGGCAGGTAGGGGCGGGCATCCCATCTCAGGGACTCCCAAGCCTGTGCTGTGGCCGGATCAGGGAGTGGGTCACCAGGGTCTGTAGGAGCTCACTGCCTAGGTCTGCAGTCTGCGGTGCCAGGAGCCCAGTCGGCACAGCAGGATTATACTTTTCTGTGGCAGGAGATTTGGGACCCTTCATCTCCAAACAAGCAGGACCACAGCCAGCATGTATGGCCTTTGTCAAAGTGAGCTGGAGGCTCCCTCTCTGGGCAGACACATAGCCCTGCCACAGGCACATCTATGGCAATTACAAAAGGCACCCCTCCCTCATGGCAGGGAGCCCAGGCCGGGTGCCTGGCTTAGCAAGCTAACCCAGGCTCTAGGCCCTTTGCTCTGACTGGACTCTTGTGCAGTGAAAGACCTACACAACCGTGCAGGGCCATCCTGTCCGCTGTCTGTCCAAGAGTGTGCTGAGCTCACTGCACTTTTACAGATCCCACCCCCAGCCTGTTCATCCTGGGGACTGGGTGGCTGGTTGGGGTGGTGAGTCCTCAGGGCCCAGACTCTGAAGGGCTCTTCTCTCAGTAACTTAGGGGTGCCGCCAGGCCGGGGGAGCTGCCCGCTCACCGTGCCCCTGCCCTTCGACCTCATCTACACCGACTACCACGGCCTGCAGCAGATGAAGCAGCACATGGGGCTCTCCTTCAAGAAATACCGGTGAGAGGGCCGTGGGAAGGTGTGCCGTGGCCCACGCCCCCAGCCACACACCCAGCCCCCGCGGCCTGGCTGCCAGCTGGGCCCAGCGTGGGAGGACGCGCTGTCTTGTGTTCTCCTGCCTCCTGCCCTTCCTCCCCCCCGCCACTTCCAGCTTGACTAACTCGGAAGATAAGAAGCTGCAGAGAGAGGCCCCATTGCTCTTCTGCCGCACTGAGGCTGGGGGTGGGGGTCAGAGGGAGCCCAGACCCCAGACAGAGGGGCAGAGGAATTGCAGGGAGCAAGGGGTGACCTCTGCCACGGGGACCTAGTGGGGGTTAGCTCCACGTCCCCACCTCCCCTCTTCCACCCCACCCCCTCTTGGTCTGGAGGAAGGCCACGGCCAGCCATCACTCCTTGTCTCTCTGCAGCCAGCGGGGTGCAGGGTTTAATTTAGCACAGAGCGCCCTGCTATTTATTACGGGTGCTCCAGTCCCATTGACTGTCCCGCATGATTTTATTAGGGGAAAAAGTGACAGGCAGTGTTATTGCTTTTATTATTAATGTGTACTCTCTAAGCACTGGGCACTCTCTCCTCCCTCCCCCAGAATCTTCTAGGGGGCAAAGTGGAGGGGGGGATGGTGCTGACTTTGCACTCAGCAGGCAATTCTGGGTCACCAGGAAGGACACGGGGAGGGAGCTCCTTGTGGAGGTGTCTGAGTCTGGGCACTTTCCATCAGACGCCCCTTCCTAGGGGTGGGACGGGCAGAGAGGCAAGTTCTGGGGCTGTGGCGCATAGAGAGTGGCCTCAGAGTTGGTCCGGCTCCATGGGGGGCTGATCCCAGAGGGACAAGGCCAGCACTAGAGGGTCCTGCCTTGCAGAGGAGGCTTGGAGGCTCTGGCTGCCTAAGGACAGCCCTGCAGGCAGTGGCCCCTGCACCCCAGCCTCAAGAGGCTGGGCACATCCACAAGTGTCAGGCTCTGGAGCAGAGGGGCTGTGGATTCCCCACCCTAGAGTACAGGTGACCCTGGGACAGGTGCGGGACCCTTGCTAGGTCCCCTCTGGGTGGCGGTGATGACTGACACGTCCTGAGCACCAACCAGGGAGCACAGGCCAAGAGCTCCAGATAGCCCAGAGGCAATTGCTGGACGGCTGGGGGGACTGGTGAGAGAGGTGTAAGTGCCTGGGGTCACAGCAGTGTCCGCCCCAGCCACCAGGCGGTTATAGTGCACAGAGACACAAGGGGTTGCTGACCCTGGTCCCTGGGGGAGGGGGGGAGAGCAGGTGCCGAATCCGAGTCATCGACACCTTTGGGACGGAACCTGCCTACAACCACGAGGAGTATGCCACGCTGCACGGCTACCGGACCAACTGGGGCTACTGGAACCTCAACCCCAAGCAGTTCATGACCATGTTCCGTGAGTGCCAGGCGGGGCGTGGTGGGGTAGGGCAGGGCAAGGGCCTCGGATTCTCAGAGCAAGATGCAGGGCCTTGAAATTCTCAGAGGAGGGCCTCTCTCCCCCTCTCCTTCCTTCCTGGGCTGGTGAGAGGTTGGGACCCACTGAGTGCTGCCCTCTCCTTCCAGCCTCTTGTGGGATTTGGGGAGCAGGAAGCATGGAGGGGGTGTCCTTGGTAGGGGGACCTGCCCAACACCAGAGGACACGGCCTTTGCCCGCCAGGGAAGCTGCTAAGCACACAGCTCCAGAACAAAGGACATTCAGCGGCCTTCCCCAGGTGGCCAGGGCACTTCAGTGGTGGCCAAGGAATAGGCGAGCGGGCTTTTCCAAGTGAGGGGAATAGATGTAGTTAGGATGGATGTGGAAAGCAGCCAGAAGAGTCTGGAAATGCAAGAGCAGCACTAAGCTCCAGCACTGTGGGTGACGGGCAGAGGCTGTCACTGGGCGGGAACCCTCGGTGGGAATTGGGGGATGGAGGGTTCAAGGCAGAAGGTGGATCAGAGCCGACCTTTATCTCATGGGCCTGCCCTTGGGCCAGCAGAGGTACAGAGCTGTGTCCACTCCTTGTGGCTGTTTAACTGGCTCTTTCTCTCCTTGTTGGGAGGCCTTCAGCTGTCACTTTTAATTGTCGTCAGTACATCTGCCTCCAGCAACATCTTGCGTGCGGCTCTTTGAAGGCTCTGGACTAGAAAGCCCCAAGAGCACCCTTGTTAGGATCTAATCTAAATTAAGGGCACAGCAGGTTCTGAGCAACATCCTGAGGGATTCACTGATGAGTAAAGTATATGATCTTTCTTTAGCCCATCAAATTCGCACGTCTCTTTGAGGTGCTTAGAGTGTTCTTTTTTTCTTATTCTCCAGGTTCTGGGCTGTATTAGGAGCAAATGTGGTTTTTTTTTTTTTTTTTTTTTGAGACAGAGCCTCAAGCTGTCACCCTGGATAGAGTGCCATGGCATCACAGCTCATAGCAACCTCCAATTCCTGGGCTCAAGCGAGTCTCTTGCCTCCGCCTCCCAAGTAGCTGGGACTA
>CAUYON010038950.1:0-19894 GCA_963573935.1 Arctocebus calabarensis | reverse complement strand
CACCACAATGCCTGGCTATTTTTTTTAAGATGTAGTGGTCATTGTTGTTTGGCAGACCTGGGCTGGATTCGAACCCACCAGCTCCAGTGTATGTGGCTGACGCCCTAGCTGCTTGAGCTATAGGCGCTGAGCCAGTATTGTGGCTAATCTTGTGGAGATCATTACAGAGGGCTTCCTCCCCAGTGGAGTCAAAGGGGCCCTTGGAGCGGTGCCAGGTTGGGCCCCGAATGCATGTTTTCCATCAATACTCTGGCCTTAGTGCTGGAGCTTGGGCCTGCTTCGATGAGTTCAATCGCATCGACATCGAGGTGCTGTCTGTGGTGGCACAGCAGATCACCACCATCCAGAAGGCGCAGCAACAGCGGGTGAGCCTCAGGGGCACCATCTGCACTGCTGAGCCACCCCTCACCATGTCCACCTTACCCCACACCTATGCCACCATGCAGCTCCCCACATGGCAGGCTGAGAAACCAGGTGCTGGGGCCTTACCTGCATGCAGCCTCTCCCATCTCACAGGGGCACAGCTTGTTCCTCACTCTGCAGAGATGTCCCTGGAAGGCTTCTGTGGCCAATCTGGAAGCCCCTCATGCATACTCCAGTCTGAGGGCAGCCTCCAGACCCTCCTCTGTGTCTTAACCCATCTGGAAAGCCCCTGGCACTGGTCCTTTCTCAGGCCTTGTGTGGGGCAGCCAGGAATCTTGTCCCAGGGAGAGAGCTAAAAGATTGGCAGATACTCCCTCCTTGCTAAGTAGGGCCCTGGAGCCTAGTCAGGGCTGAACTTGACTGAGTTGGGGAGACTCAGTGTCAGGAATTAACAGTAGAGGGATTGGGAAGCAGATGTGTGGAGACCTTAGGGACTAGAGCCAGGACCTGAGAGAGGATCCAACCCATGATTGGGGTCCAATCCCATCCAGGACAGGGGCATCAGCAGGGAATGGGATGCCCATTTAAAGGAGGGGACAGGGCTGGGCACTCTTGCCCAGGTAAGTCATCCCCCTCTCCCCTACAGGTGGAACGCTTCATGTTTGAGGGTGTTGAGATCCCGCTGGTCCCATCCTGCGCCGTGTTTATCACCATGAACCCAGGATATGCTGGCCGCACCGAGCTGCCTGACAACCTGAAGGTAAGTTCAGGCCCGGTGCAGCCCAGGAGGCACCAGAGCTCAGAGATGCTAAATCACTTATACAAGGACAGTTGCTTAGACTTGAGGAACTATTTCCCTATGCCAGCCCCCCTGTCCAGGGATCCTAAAGCCCAACCTTAGCCATGGAGGGGAGGCCCCGAGGGCGTGGGAGGGGTCAGGGCTGCCTATGTGGGGGAGCACATCTGCTTGGGGCTGCTAAGGCTAGGCATTCAGGAGAAACAGGAAGCAGGAGCCAAAAGGGCCATCCCCTGGGAGTTACATGGGGGCAGGTTCAGAGCAACACAAAGGCCAGACCTATCTAGCCACAGGGGCATGTCAGCCTCAGCCATGGCAGGTATGGTGCAAAGGAGAGTCTCAGCATTTGTTGGAGCCGACAGCCAAGTGCAACTACCTCTTGGGACTAGATGGTCCAGAGAGTGGGTGGTGTTTGTGGGGTGAAGTCTGCCTACTGCTCACACATGCACCCTGTGCTCTAGGCACTCTTCCGGCCCGTAGCCATGATGGTTCCAGATTATGCCATGATCGCTGAGATCTCACTGTATTCCTTTGGCTTCAATGAAGCCAATGTGCTGGCTAAGAAGATCACAACCACCTTCAAGCTATCTTCTGAGCAGCTCAGCTCCCAGGTGAGGTCCTGCCCTGATCAGGCTCTGGGTCTGTGAAATGCCACTCTCCCCAGCCTCCAGCGCAGCTCAGAGCTCATCTTCTGTCAAGCACCTGTGGACGGTGGGCTCTGTGCTAGGTGCGTCACAGGCATTGTCTTGTTGACTCCTGCCACAACCCTGCGAGAGGACACTGAGGTCCTGGGCAGCTGCCTGGCCAGGTGCCTGCAGGGCATAGTGGAGCTGGAGCAGGAGCAGGAACAGATGCTTACCTGGCTAGTTCAGGTGAGAGGGAGGGTTGGTCATTAGGGAAGCAAGGGCAACATGACCAAGACTGGGAAGCAAGTGCACCTGGCCAGGCCCCCAAGCCTCCTTGCACTGTGGGCCTTCCTCTCAGTTTGCTAAGCCTAGGTTCTGAGGGCAGACAAGGCCCAGGGGACCAGCACTGGTGGAAGAACTTTATTGATAAGCCCTGGCAGGCTCCCCCTCTGGAGTAGATCCCCCTCTGCAGTAGGCTTACATGCTACCAGCTTTGTTCTTTTTTTTTTTTTTTTTTTGAGACAGAGTCTCATTATGTTGCCCTTGGTAGAGTGGTGTCACAGCCCACAGCAACCTCAAACTCTTGGGCTTAAGCGATTCTCTTGCCTCAGCCTCCCTAGTAGCTGGCATTACAGGCACTTGCCACAACACCAGGCAATTTTTTTGTTGCAGTTGTTTAGCTGGTCTGTGCTGGGTTCGAACCTGCTCCCCTCAATGTATGTAGCTGGTGCCGTAACCGCTGTCCTATGAGCACTGAGCCCTACCAGCTTAGTTTCTTTTTCTTAATAGTTTCAGAAAAAAAATCCCTGGGTTGTGCTAA
This sequence comes from Arctocebus calabarensis, assembly GCA_963573935.1. Classification (NCBI taxonomy): domain Eukaryota; kingdom Metazoa; phylum Chordata; class Mammalia; order Primates; family Lorisidae; genus Arctocebus; species Arctocebus calabarensis. Next base: position 17,289 of record CAUYON010038950.1, on the reverse strand, counting down.
TGGGCATTCTCTGGGTCACCTGCTTATCTATGACTCACTGTGGCCCCAGGGCAACAATATTGCCTTTGGCCAGGTGCAGCCCACCAAATCCATGGGCTAAGGAGATGCAATCTGCTAACAGGAAAAGCAGCAGCAGTGCATCCCCCCACCCTTCTTCCAATTATCCACTTTGAAAAATCACCTCCTACCCACACACAATTCATCCAATTAGAGCAACTATCCCACATGTCTCCGGAAAAACACAGCCCTGTCCAACTAGTGATGACCCAAAGTCAAGCCCAGTGTCTTCATGCAGCTCCACATGTGTGTACCAGTCTGCGTGTTAGGTCTAGATGTAGCCTTCATGATCTGGCACCACAGGGCAAGATAATAAATTTAACTATTTCCATCATACCACTGCAATGGAGAGAAAGAGAATCAGTGGGGAAAGCCACAGTGGTGTGGCTGAAATGACAGTCTGGAGAGATGTCACAGGAGAAGGTTAGAAAGAAGCTCAAAGGCCAGGGCGGCCACGCTGTTTCTTCACAGACAGGACTCCTTCATTCACTTTTCCAGCACAATTCGAGTGCCTCCTCGCCCTTGGTGATCTGCTGGGATTGCGGGGATTTAGCAGTGACCAAGGCAAAGTAGAGTAGGGGATGTAGAAATGTAACCCAGGGTTGGATGTGGTGGCTCACACCTGGAATCCCAGAACATTGGGTGGCCAAGCAGGGAGGGATGCTTGAGGCCAAGAGTTCAAGAATAGATAACCTGACAAAGGGAGAGCACTACTGGGATGGTGAAGTAGAGGGTGCCAGAGGAGCCCGAGCAAGGGGCACCAGCACAGGCTGGGGCATGTGGGTGGTGGCAGAGGGCCTATAGAGTATGTGACATTTCACCTGTGAGCTGGGTGATGAGGTGTGGTCAGGTACCAGGTGGGAGGCTGTGTGTTCAGGCAGAAAACCTGAGGAGGACAGTGCCTACCCATGCCTCCTCCCCTATGGTGATAGGATCACTATGACTTCGGGATGAGAGCTGTGAAGACTGTAATCTCAGCTGCTGGGAACCTCAAGCGAGAAAATCCCAGCATGAATGAGGTGAGCTTCATCAGAGAGGATCCGGGAAGCAGGAGGGGTATCTGGCCCACCACCCTGACAGCTCCACTGGCACCTGCTGCAGGAGCTGATCTGCCTCCGTGCCATCCGCGATGTGAACGTGCCCAAGTTCCTGCAGGAGGACCTCAAGCTCTTCTCTGGGATTGTGTCCGACCTGTTCCCCACCATCAAGGAGGAAGAAACTGACTACGGCATCCTTGACAAGGCCATTCGGAAGGCCTGTGAGAAGAGCAACCTCAAGGACGTGGAGGGTGAGCCACTGACCCTTGCCAACCCAGAGTCCCAGAGCCAGAAGGGGCACCTCAGAGTACCCCACACCTGGCCAAGTGTGATGCAGGCTGGCACTCTTGGCCAAGAAGTCCAGGGGCAGGGCAGGTGCCCCTGGCCATCTCTACCAGAACCCACCTAGTGATGGAGAAACTTGCTCCTGTCCCCTTGGCAAGACCCCATGATTTGGCTTTCCTGTGGGGAGACCAAAGGCTCAGAAGTTTTCTTCACCAGGCTTTTGCTGCTAGATGACAGAGTCCTTTACACCACCCTCACCCACTTGGGTAGAAATGGCACTTTGGTGCCACATTCTAATCACTCCCACACACAGTCACTACTCCCCTCTTCTGAGGGCCGGTTGGGCTCTGTCCCACTAGTGAGACTTGCTTGAGCTCCTTATTGAGTGACAACTCTGGCATACCTGTGCTCAGAAATATTTGGGCCTTTCCTTAACCAGCTTGTTAGAAAGGCCACAGGTGGTTGAAAGGGCTCTGGGGACACTGTATTCAAATAGACTACCTGTCACCCCAGGCTGTCTTCCCTCACAGTTAGGGTGAGGATCTCACATAAGTCACTACATGTCCATGTTTGAACTCAGGTCCCTACTGCCTCCCAGTTCAGCTGGCACCTCCTCTCTTCCCAGACCTCTCCAATGGCCTTTGCTGGGGGCTGCTCCTCAAGATCATCCTTGGCCATGCTGGCCACACAGGCCCTCCTGTGGGGTCTGAGCACTTAAAGGTTCTCACTCAACCTACAAGGTCTCTCCCCAGTACCCTCCCTTGCTCTCAATTCCATGTGTAGCCTCTAATGCGTCCTTCTCAGGCCACTGCCTGCACCCCGGCATGCTTGTTGAATGAAGCCTCAAACTCTTCCATCAACTTTGCCATCCATGGACAATTGGGCCTAGAATTCCTAGATGTGCAGCCATCACCACACCCCTCCAGCCAAAGCAATGCATGTATTCCCTAAACACGTGGGCCTGCCTCTGCCTGTAGCTGGTAGCTGTCTCCATAGCTCCTCACTGACTAGGATTTTGCCTCATCTTAGCCAACACTTAACTTATTGTGGTGCTGTCAGCAGGTTGAAGCTGTTTGTGGGGCCTGTGACAGCTGACACTGAGCAGGTCTATGACAGCTGCCCACCTGCCCAGCAAATGTTAAGGAATGATAGTCACAATGGAAATAATGGCTGGGATTTAGAGAGTTCCCACTCAGTGCCAGGTTCTGTGCTCAAGGGCTTTGCCTGCCCCTACCTATGAGGTTGCCTCTACAATAATCCTCATTTTACAAATAAGGAGACTGAGATTCAGGGCGTGAAGCGACTCACCCAGGGTCACGCCAGCTAGTGGTGTAGCTAGGACCCACACCCATGCTCTGACCCAAGCCTTCCCTGTCACATCCCCCAGCCTTCCTGACCAAGTGCATCCAGCTGTATGAGACCACAGTGGTGCGGCACGGCCTCATGCTCGTTGGGCCCACAGGCTCCGGCAAGAGTAACGTAAGTGGAGCCAAGCTGTGAGGTGGCCCTGTGAGGTGGTCCTGAGGGGTGGTGCAGCTTCAGCAGAGGCATTGGCCTCCACTTATACCTGTTGACCTTTCCTCCCCCCTCCCCCTTCCTGCAATCCCCAGCCCACTCCAGCCCTTACTCTGTGGGGAGCCAGGAGGCTCACTTTTGGAGACCTGTCTCCCTAGTGTTACAGAGTCCTGGCAGCCGCCCTGACGTCTCTGAAAGGGCAGCCGTCCATCAGTGGTGGCCTGTATGAAGCTGTCAACTACTATGTGCTCAACCCCAAGTCCATCACAATGGGCCAACTATATGGGGAATTTGACCTGCTCACCCATGAGTGGTGAGTAGCCCTGACCTCTAGTGCCCACCCTTCCCTGTGGGCCTTGGGACTCCCTTTCCTTCCTTTAGTCCAGCAGAAAGTTGGGAGCGCAGGGTCAGTAGCAACCCCTGATACCAAGCTAGGGTGTGCATTTTAGGGAAAGTGCACTAAGTTGGGAGAAGGACAACTGGATGGAGACCCCTCAAGCACAGCCCCTGAGGGTCTTTTGTCTGGGGCTCTTCTATTTCTTCAAAGAAGAATCTCCAGTCTTCTGCTGGGGGTGCCTACTTGGCTCCAGTGTCCTGGGGGCCCAGGGAGGAATGGGCACTGAAGAAGGAGAGTCACCTACCTTTCCCGATGTGGGGCTGTACTGCTTCCTCCACTTTTGGTGAAGGGTCTCATCCACATCCATGCCAGGCTGTTATGTAGGTGGTGGAGAAGGTCTGGGGGTCAGACCAGAAAAATGTTAAGGAAAAAAAATTATTCAATGATATTTTTTAAAGCACGGCAGTGAAGATTTTATTCAGGACCATCATGATATCATGATAGGTATAGGGACCCTGCAATGGGGTCTTATAATAGGACAGAGAGAGTGGGACTGGCTCTGAAAACAGCAAATGGGAATTTATTGTCAAGGAGTGGGGTAGGAGTTGGTAGATGGAAAATCCAGAAAATCAAGAGGAAACACCAAGAGTAAGGGAAATTCTAGTGAGAGATAGGCCAGGGGGATCACACATTGCCTGGAGGGTGATGGAAGGTAATCAAATTATCAAGGGTTCTGGCTAAACTGGTTTAGCAGGGTTCTTTTCTAACACTGGATTTTACAGGGAAGTTCAATGGGGCCTGGGAGAAGGTTCAGGTGCCTGACTAAGGTTGGCCCAACACAGCATCTTCGTAAGCCCTGCCACGCCTTTCCCTGGTGTATGATGCCTCCCTCACCCCTTTTCCCAGTCTGGATTTTCCAATATCTTTGTTTAATGGGACTTTAGGGGGACTCAGCAGGGAGGGATATGAGCACATATTTTCATTATACCATGTTACATCAAGAAGTCCCATTTTTCCTATCATAATTTTCAAAAGAATGAAGATATTGAAGGAAAAATAAAGCAGGGCCAGCTGGGCCAGTGACCAGGATTCTCTGGGAGTCACTGTGTTCGCTGCCCTGCCTCCTTAGCGCCTACAGCCCTCTCCTCCCCCGGGTGCAGGACAGATGGCATTTTCTCCTCCCTCATCCGGGCGGGCGCCATCACCTCTGATACCAACAAGAAATGGTACATGTTCGATGGGCCAGTGGACGCTGTCTGGATTGAGAACATGAACACAGTACTGGATGACAATAAGAAGCTGTGCCTCAGCTCTGGGGAGATCATCAAGCTCACAGAGGTGTGCCCCCTATGTGCCCCCTGCTCTCCTCTGAGGCAGGGTGGACCTGGAGGATACACAGTGCTGGCCAAGCTTGGTCTCCCTCCATGCCTCCACTTTGGAACCTTGACTGTGTCTCAGACTATCATTACAACCCACCCAGGAGCCTCCAGCCCACAGGAGCTTGGATACAGCTCCCGGCAGCCTCCCTGGCCCCTGTGTCCTGTGCAATTGCTCAGTGCACGCTTTAGGCAGACCCAATTTCTGTGACATTCTCTAAGCCCAGGGCTGGGATGACTACCCCACCACTCCCTAGCTCACTCTGTCTCATGCCTCCCAGGTCCACTTTCAGCTGTGTTAGCCCTGTCTGAGTCATGTCTACTGTTGCTGGCATAATACCTCAGGGTGTCTGGGGGACAGGTGGTAAAGGCAACCATAGGACTATGGTAGGTGAGGGGCAGTTCTCAGAAAAAGAGGGCTATGGCCTGGCATGAGAGCAGTTTGCAATAATCTATGCTGAGTTGAGCTCTTGAGTCCCGAGAACACCTGATAGTCACTGTGGACCTGTGTCCATGTATTTGGGGGTGGAGGCCTCTGCAGCAGAGCACAGAGTTCCCATTATATTTCCCCAGGTCTCCAGAGACCCCCCAAATGCCCTGACCCCAGGAAGGCCACAGAGCCCCAGTAATCTCCCAGCATGGCTCCTCTTCAGGACTCCAGAGAGGGCCATGTTATCAACTGAGGGCCCAGGGGTTCTTGCATCCCACCCTGCACTACCTCTGCCCCACAGCCTACGCATAGCTGCCACTTAAAAGATGGCATCCCGTCCCCGTAGCCCTGTGGCTCTTTCTTTAGCCCTGAGGACTTGCAGCCAGCTCACTCACATGGTTCATCTCCCATCCAGGAAATGACCATGATGTTCGAGGTCCAAGACCTGGCAGTGGCCTCACCAGCCACAGTGTCCCGCTGTGGCATGGTATACCTAGAGCCCAGTATCCTGGGGCTCTTGCCCTTCGTTGAATGCTGGCTGAGGAAGCTCCCCACCTTGCTGAGGCCCTACGAGGAGCAATTCAAAGCCCTCTTTGTCAGTTTCCTGGAGGTAAGCAAGGCCACAGGCATGCTGCCATAGCTATGGCAGAGAGCACTGTGGCTACCAGCTGTGAGAACTGGTGCTTGCTCCCCACAGGAGTCCATCTCCTTGATTCGGTCCTCGGTGAAGGAGGTGATCGCCTCGACCAACAGCAACCTGACCATGAGCCTCCTCAAGCTGCTTGAGTGCTTCTTCAAGCCCTTTCTGCCTAGAGAGGTATAGCCCTGAGCAAGGGGCTGGGTGCCTGCTCTCTCCTGCTCCCTGTTCTCTTTCCCTGGGCATTGGAGGGGCTGGGAGAGAGAAGAAGATTGGTGTAACAGGGGTCATGGGACCACTCATCCTAGCTAACAGGGGTCATGGGACCACCCCTTCCTAGCTGCTGTGGCTACCCTCCACTCAGTACTGTTCCTGTCTCAGCCTGATGCTGTTCCCTCTGTTCCCAGGGCCTCAAGAAAATACCCCCTGAGAAGGTGAGTCGCATTCCAGAGCTGATTGAGCCTTGGTTCATCTTTGCCCTGATCTGGAGCGTGGGTGCCACTGGGGACAGCGATAGTCGCAACATATTCAGCCACTGGCTGAGGACCAAGATGGAGACTGAAAAGGTGAGGCAGCAGCCCCCAGCCCAGGGACCAGTTGCCATACAGACCTTCTGGGACTCACAGTCTGACTCTCCTGTTGGGCCTGGCAGCTGACTCTGCAGTTCCCGGAAGAGGGGCTGGTGTTTGACTACAGGCTGGAGGACGCGGGGATCAGCAACACCAATGATGATGAGGAAGATGAGGAGGAGGGCAAGAAGGTGTGGCGGACTGGGCCTGGGTGGGCAGGCCTGCTGGATGGTAGCTGTTCTCTGCAATGAATGAGCCACCAAGTCGCAGGCTGGGGGTCATTTGTACTGCTTCACACATCCTCACAGCCCTGTGCGGTGGCTGCAATTGTGCCTGTTTTCCAGACAATGAGGGCTCTCAGCAGTCTCACCCAGCCATCCAGTGGCAGAGCTGGACTTGGATCTGGGGCTGGGAGGCATCAGAGTGCCCCTTTCCCCAGCCGCACCCACTACCTACCTCCTCTGCACTAATGCTGTGTCCAGGGTCTGACTGCCTCAGTGCTACTTAAAGTCCCCGTTTGCCCCTAGGCTGGGCTCCCTAAGGGTGAGGGAAGCCTGCGTGGCCTACCTTAGTTTCCCCAACCACCCTCATTCCAAGATCATGACCCAAGTTCAGGAAAAAAGGCCAAAGAGATAAGGTATCTAGAAGGATAGACAGTCAGCATGCAGGTCCTGGTCGAGGCTTACAGGGCACATGGGGCCTAATGGTCAGAACTGTCCCCAGTGGCACCCATGCTCCAGATCAGAGCCCCATCAAGGGAAGTCTGCAAGGTGGGTCAGGGTGCTCAGGAGACCAGAGGCCTCTCAGCATCTAGCTGACACTGGTGCCTGTGCTTCTGGACCCTACATTCCTTAGGTAGCCTGAAACCAAGCAGCAAACACTTCTGCATTCTGGGGTATCCAATTCCCAGATCATCTCCTTAACAAAGAGACCCAGGACAGCCCCCACAAAGCAACTATGTTCAGAGAGTGCCCCCATTCCTGGCAGTGTGTGCTAGGCAGTGTGTGCTAGGAGAAAGGAGGGGACAGGACTCCCCACTTCTAGAACAGCCTTTCACCTGGACCTTCTTGCCAAGACCCAACACTGCTGCTATACTTGGCCACAGGGCCACGGTCAGGAGAGGGGCAGGGTGGGATTCCAGGCCCACTCCCGAGCCACCTGTGGTTCCAGGTTGCCTGGGTGAAATGGATGGACTCCTCAGACCCATTCACCATGGTGCCAGACACCAACTACTGCAACATCATCGTGCCCACCATGGACACTGTGCAGATGTCCTGCCTGCTGGGCATGCTGATCACCAACTACAAGCCCGTGAGTGCCCCAGCTGTGCCTTGCCTCTGCCCACCCCAAGGCCCAGGCTGGGAGTTGGTGCTGGCAGTGGTGCGTGCTCTGCCTGCATGATCCTGCTTTCCAGGTATTGTGTGTGGGGCCAACAGGCACTGGGAAGACGCTCACCATCTCTGATAAGCTCCTCAAGAACCTGCCACTGGAGTACGTCAGCCACTTCCTCACCTTCTCAGCCTGCACTTCAGCCAACCAGACCCAGGACCTCATTGACAGCAAGCTGGACAAGAGGCAGGGCACCCTGTGTTCCTCCCTGCAGCTATCTCACTCCCACCAAATCTCCCAGAGGCAGCTGACAGCTACCCAAAGGGCCCAGAGCTCCCTCACAGACTGCTTTAGACCTTCCTCTGGCAAGAATTCCTGCAGAGCCTGTCAGTGTGGAGGCTGGGTGGTGCATCTGTCTTTGAGATGCCCATTGTCCATCTGCCTGGGAGCTGACACTAGCCTCAGGCTTAGGTCAGCCAGTCCCAGAAGTCCCAGGATTCTCAAGTCAAGATAAAAGTCTGATTAAGAGCTCTCACATTTGGAGGAGGCTGGAATTTGATGAGGCTTCCAAGAGACAGAGCTGCCATCCTGTTACCCTGGGTTCTCAGAGGACCTGGTGCCAGTGGGTGCTGGACTCACACAACCCCTTTCTGCAGGCGGAAGGGTGTGTTTGGGCCGCCCCTGGGGCGCTACTTCATATTCTTCATCGATGACCTGAACATGCCAGCCCTGGAGACATATGGTGCCCAGCCGCCCATTGAGCTGCTGCGCCAGTGGATGGACCACGGTGGCTGGTATGACCGCAAGATCATTGGTGCGTGTGGCCCATTGGGCCAATGGGGTGAGGGCTGGGTGTGCTGGTTGGGGGCTCAGAAGACGTAGGCTGAAGGCCTATCCTTTTAGGGGCCCATGAAAATATAGCAGTCACAAACTAATGGAAGGGGGGGGTTCAGGGACATGTGAAAATAAACTGTCCCTGACCAGCCCCCACCCAACTGTTTTAACTTTTCTTAAAATTGGTAGGTACAGAAAATGACTTTTAAGTCAAAGAAAAATTTTAATGTATATTAATGTATCTGTCTTTATGCCAATATTGTTGTAAATTACTATTTTTAACTTTTTATGTTGGGGCCCCCACAAAGGCCATAACGCAGCCCTGGGGAGGGCCCTTCCTGACTTCCTTCCCTCACTCCAGGAACCTTCAAGCAACTGGTGGATATCAACTTTGTCTGTGCCATGGGCCCCCCGGGTGGAGGCAGGAATGCTATCACCCCAAGGCTGACGCGTCACTTCAACTACCTGTCCTTCACTGAGATGGATGAGATCAGCAAGAAAGGCATCTTCTCCACCATTCTGGGCAGCTGGATGAGTGAGTACTGGATGCCACACCAAGGACAACTGGACAGCCATGGAAAGGGAAAGCCGTGGAAACCACAACCCTGGCTTCACCTCTTTCTCGGCTCTGTTACCTGTGGCAAGCTAATGATCCTCTCTGAGCCTCAGTTTCTTCATTTGTAAAATGGGTGATAACATTAGTACCTACCATTCTAAGTCACAAGAGTTAGGTATGACATTGCATGCAGAACATCTAGCATGAAGCCTGGCACAAAGTGATTGCTGAATATATGACACATGGATATATATGTATTCACCCACATATATACACATGTAGTACTTGCCCAGAAACTGGTGGATGTTAAGTTGGTAAATCAGGAAAAGCTAACAAGATACAATGAATAAAGTAGCCCTGATCCTTCATGGGGCTTGGGTAAAAGTCCACCCCAGGATACTGTTTCCACCCCTCAGCCCACCTCCCATCAACATGCATTCTGACCTTTGAACTCTACTCAGCATCAGGTAGTTCATGATGGAAGTCAGGCTTCCCCTCCTCTGGCCTGGCCTGCCTTGTCTCTGGGGCTATAGGCCAGGACCTGCCTACATGTCCAGCATGTGAGTAGGCAGCACATTGCTCTGAGGAGAGGTGGTGGGGTGGTCAGTGACTGCTTTGGGAACTGGGCACAGCCAGTCAAGGTGGGCAGCAAAAGGTCCTTTGTGTCTCTCCCTCGACCCTGTAGATGGACTCCTTGGAGAAAGAAGTTACCGGGAGCCTGTGCGTAAGTACAGTCCCTGGCAGGTCCCTGGCTGGGTGCTGGTGACCTGGGGACTGATGGGGTGGTATTCCCTGTAATTTCAGAGGGAACAGGGACTGGGATAGCTAGAAGATCTTCTCAAGACAGGCCTCTGAGCCAGGCCTCTGTCTATGACTTGATTTTCATGAATGAGAAGTGGGGGCAGCAGGGAAGCATTTGGTTTAGGATCTGGGGAAGGAGCAGGAATCCAAGCCCCAAGAGCAGGCATTACCCTAGAGATGGCTGGTCCTGAGTGCAGAGGTGAGGGGATACAGGAGGGAAAGGGGCACCATGCCAGGGAGAGCCCTGAGCTATGGTGGGTGTGCTGAAGCTATGACAAGGCACCATAGGGAATCATCCTCAGGCTCACATGGCAACCTTGGGCCCCTAGATGCCAGAGCAAATGCTGATCCCATCACTGACTACCTGCATTGGTTCGTCTACCCATTCTTATAAACAGTCAGTCCTTTGGTGCCTGGGTTAGTTCCTAGAGGCAAAGGAAATGCAAGAGAGATGAATGAATAAAGGAATCCAACAAACTCCTACTCTATGTAAAGAAACAGAGCTCAAAAGAGAGCCAGTGCTCTCTAAGAGGGAATGACCAAGAGCACTAGAGTGATTTGCAGGATGCGGGGGGAGGGTGGGGTGGACATCACAGAAGCACACTGAGCACTTCAGTGTCCATCATCTCCATGCCCACATCTGCCTCGGCCTGTCATTAGCTCAAAGAGGCCGCAGAAGACAGCCTCTTCTTTGAGCCTGCTCTGCCTGCCTACCTGCTCCCAGCCTCTCCTTGCCTTGTCTTCTCTCTTATGCCTAGGAAAGGATGTCGTGCCCCAGAGCAAGGCCAGGCCTTCCTTTGGGCCCTGTTTGAGGGTGTGGTTCCCCCCCCCCCAAACATCAGTACTCCCTTCTCTGCAGGGCCATTCTGTCAGCATACAGACAGGCCCATTTCCTCCCATCTCCAAACCAAGGCACAACCAACCCCTCTTGGCCTCTTCCCACCCACCCCAGGCCTCACCCCCTTTCTCTGCTCATCTTGAGAGAAACACTGCACATAGGCTTTGTTTCTTTCTGTTGCACTAGTCCTACCCACAAACCCTGAGAGTAGAGGCCTCATATAGCCAGGCCAGTGGTCAGCTCTTGGTCCTCATCTTCCTCAAGGGTCGGCAGCATGGACCCCGTAGTGTTCCCTTCTCACAGTATGTGCCTCTTAGGCCTCCCTACTTCCCTGGCCACCCCTTCTCATGTTGACTGGGGCTTGGTGTCCAGCCTCTTATCTCTCCAGCTACACCCTCCTCAGACTATACCATCCCACCTCTGACAGTAAAAACAATCTCATGCTTCCAACACCCCAGTCCACATCCTCAGCCCAGACCTCTCTCCTGAATGCCCAACTCCTCATCTCCCCTCGGATGGCCCCTGGGTGTCTCAGACCAAACCTGCTCAGGTCTAAACTCCTAGATGTCCCCCAACCCCAGCACTCTTCTCATCTCAGGTGATGGCATCTTCTTCCTCCTAGTTGCTCAAGCTGAGAAGGAGCCTTGGTGCCATCCTTGGCCCCTGTTCTGTCAGGAGATCTATTGATTCCCTCTTCAGACACCCCTGCCACCCCCAACCACTGCAGCAGCCCCCTCCTGGGGCTCCTTGTGTCTGCCTTCACCTATCTATGATCTGTCCCCAAGTCTTGACAGCAGCAAGTAAAGCCACCATCACCATCTCCTCTTCTCCTACCCCTCTTTGTGGGTCCTTAACACACCAGTCTGCCCCCACCTCTAAGCCTTTGCCCTTACTGCCTCCTACCTGGATCCTCTTCCTCCAGTTGCACTCATGGTTACATCTTGCCTCTTCAATCTGTGCTTGAGTGTCCTCTCCTCAGGGAGTCACCCCCCAGAATTTCTAGAAAATCACTCCCCAAGCCTAACCCTGGCACTCCCCAAACTCTCTCCTGCGGTAAGTCCCTCCATAGCGCTTGTCACCTATGTACTGTCTCCTTTATTTGTTGGTCTATTCATTGATGCTCCAAGTTCCCACTAATGGAATTTTGGTTCCCCAGCAAAGAGCTGAAGTTTTTACAGAGCTAGCAAATGGGCGTGGGAGTAGTACTGCAGGCTGCAACTCCATGGAGGGTGGTAAACCTGGAAGGTCAGGACTGCACTCCAGGCCTCCCTACATCTGCCACTGAGTGTTCCTGAGGCCTAGTAGACTTGTGACCCCTCACATTAGCTCAGAACTGGCATGTTCAGGTCTGGGGCAAGACAACAGTGGCCCCCGCTCAGTGCTGACCCTACTTATGTCCCCAACTCCATGGATATGTCCCAGTGCCCCATCACACTGACAGGCCATGTACGTGTATAGGGGAACACAGAGCAGGAAATTCCTCACCTTGAGGTGGGTACACTGGAAATGGACTAAAGCAGTGGTTCTCAACCTGTGAGTTGTGACTCACAGGAACTATATTAAAGGGTTGCAGCATTAGGAAGGTTGAGAACCACTGGGCTAAAGGATAAGGAAGGGGCATTGGGGGAGGGGCACGGCACAAACAATGGCAGGGTGGTTAGGGTCTGCAGAGGCTCCTGCCTGTGTGACCCAGGCCACTCTCCCATTCCTCCAGCTGGGGCCCCCCACATTGCCCACTTCACGGAGCCCCTTGTGAAAGCCACCATCATGGTGTATGCCACCATCACCTCCCAGCTGCTGCCCACTCCAGCCAAATCGCACTACACCTTCAACCTGAGGGACCTCTCTAAGGTCTTCCAGGGCATGCTCATGGCTGACCCGGCCAAAGTCGAGGTGAGGATCTGAAAGGCCCCCTTCCCAGTGCCCACATAACCCTTGCCATCCTCCCTGGCTCAACCAATTTCTGGCCTTTCTGCCCAACCAGGCCCTAGGGAGGTGGGTAGGACACACAGGTGCTGAGCCCTCAAGAGTCCAGCTTTGGTACAGCTGAATCTTGTCTTATAGGTGAAACCGAAGACTGGAGCAAGGGAAGGATAGGGAGAAAGTAGATTTCCAGTGGAGGCCCTATCTGTGAGAAGACTTGAGGGGAGAGTGGGCAGGGGAGTGGGTGTCAGGTGCACTGGGTGGGCGGCTGGGCCAGACACTGGAGGCTTGTAGGGGCCAGGCTGGAGCTTGAATTGTGTCCTAAGAGTGATAGGGAGTCATGGGACAAGTGGGTGGAGTTGGTGGGGACAGACTTGCCAGTTTGGAATGGGACTGCACAACCCATGTGTGTGATGAGAGCTGGGGAGATAGGGTGAACAAGACAGAGCCAGCTCTGGCCTTGCTGAGGTTATAGCTAGGGGACATGAGAGAAGAGCCTGGGGGCTTCTGATAGTCCAGTCACCTGGGGAGAGGTAGGGAAAGGGGTAGAGATTCAGATTTGTGAGTCATGTCAGTAGGCTTGGTAAGTGGTTAGATGTCAGGTGTCTGAAGGGTGTAAGGAGAATCAAGCACTTGGGCTTGGGGTAAAGAGAGCCATGGGGGCCGAAAAGAAGGAAGTGAAAACTTTGAGGGCTCATGGCCAGCTAGTGCAGCTGGGTTTGGCCCACAGGACCTGGAGCTGGGGTGTGGAGAGGCCCCGGGCAGCGCTGTGCAATACAGAAGCCCCTTCCAGCAGCCCCTGGACAGGCCCCTGGCCAAGTAGTAGTGGAGGGACCAAGCCCACATCAGGGAACCTGGTGCTCTGAGAGATGGCTGAGAGTCCCAGGGCCAAGGGCACACAGTGATACTGGGGCTGCTGTAGGACAAGGTGCAGCTGCTGCGACTGTGGTATCATGAGAACTGCCGTGTGTTCCGCGACCGACTGGTGAATGAAGAGGACCGCAGCTGGTTTGACCGTCTCCTCAAGAGCCGCATGGAGGAGTGGGAGGTGACCTTTGATGAGGTCTGCCCCTTCCAGCCCATTCTTTATGGGGACTTCATGTCACCAGGCTCTGACGTCAAGTCCTATGAGCTCATCACCAGTGATAGTAAGGTGAGGGTCTCAGGTGGGCACTCTCCCCCTGGTGGAGGCCTCTTCATTAAGCCCCCTGAGGCAGGGGACCCAGGAGCCTGACAGCCGAGAGACCCTCCTCTCCCGCCCCTGTCTCCCCTCCGGCTCCACAGATGATGCAGGTGATTGAGGAGTACATGGAGGACTACAACCAGATCAACACGGCCAAGCTGAAGCTGGTGCTCTTCATGGATGCCCTGGGCCACATCTGCCGCATCAGCCGCACACTGCGCCAGGCACTGGGCAATGCACTCCTGCTGGGTGTGGGTGGCAGCGGCCGCAGCTCTCTCACACGGCTGGCCTCGCACATGTGAGGGCCCGGGCATGGTGGACACTAGGCACCGGTGGCACTGTTGGCTTGACCCCAACTTTCTCCCACAGTGGATGAGGCCTGAGACAGCCCTGAGGCAGATTTACCCTGCCCAGGGGCTTCTGGGCTCCAGAGAGAGGCTGTAGCAGTGGCTGTGGAGCTGTGGGAGGGAGGGGCAGCTGTAGGCAGGCAGGGGCATGCCCCAGGGGAGGTGGCATGGCTGCTCTCAGAATCAGAGCTGGGTGACTGGAAGGGAAGCACGTTCCAGGCTGAGGGAACAGCTTGAACAAAGGTCTGGAGGCAAGAGAGCAGGTTCAGGACCTGGAGAATCTGCAGGTCTAGGAGCAAGATTCCAGAGGGTCAGGGTGGGGTCTGGGTACCCCCAGCCATCCATGCCTGGCCCTGGGCCTCTGGCATACCTCAACCCTCACTCCTGCTTCCAGGGCCGAGTACGAGTGCTTCCAGATTGAGCTATCTAAGAATTATGGCATGACTGAATGGCGTGATGATGTCAAGAAGGTCCTACTCAAGGCAGGCCTGCATGGCTTGCCCATCACCTTCCTGTTCTCAGATACCCAGGTGCCACTGCCATGGCAAGGGCGGGACTCAGGCAGGCTGCACATAGCCTCATCCCAGTGTAGCATACTGGAAGGGGTCAGTCCTTCATGCCCAGCTCATGTCAGTTAGGACAGGTTCTGAAAGGGACCACTAGGACCAGATGAGGTCACAGATGATCAGGTCAGGAGCATGGAGCCAAACCCAACCTCTCAGAGCTAAGGGTAGAATGGATCATTACTCATGCCCCAAGGGGAAAGAAGGCCCTGGTACTCCACTTACTGGCCAACAGCTGCCCACCTCAAAGACCACAGGACTTGTGCCAAAGTACTGCGGACCCAGGGCTCGCCTCCTGGGGACTGCTTCTTCTGGGGCTCCCTAGGAATGAGGCCCCTCACCAGGTCTCTGAGAGAAGGAGAGGTTGCTGCTTTAGGGCCACCAGCAAATTAGAGCAACACTTCAGCCTGGCTAGTGTTCAGGGTGGGGTCCAGGGGTCTAGGCTGAAGCCCCAGAATGTGCCATACCCTGGACCCTAGAAGCCCTTCTGCTCCTAGCCTCATGGCTCCCTTTAGGCAGCCACTAAGCTAGTCAGGAAAGTGTGGATGCCCAAGCTATATGAGATAGACAAGGGCCTATCACTCTCTGTGGCCATGATTTCCTCCTGTGAGTAAACTGAGGCATGGAGAGAGGCCTAGAAAGTGTGGAGAAGATGTCACATCCCCTACCCAGACCCAGGGCTATGCCACACCCCAGAGCATATATTCAGAACCTGTGAAGTGGGACAGGGACAGGGTGCAACTCCTCCACCATTACTCTGAAGTTATTGGTGTGACTTCTCTGAGCCTTAGTGGCATAATCTGTCCAATGGGGCTGTTGTGACGATCCAGTGAGACCACGGGTGTGGAGGCCAGCACAGAGGGGCTTAGCTCCTCGACTCTGTTCCCCTACCCAGATCAAGAATGAGTCCTTCCTGGAAGACATCAACAACGTCTTAAACTCAGGTGACATTCCCAACCTCTATACTGGAGAAGAGCAAGACCAGATTATAAACACCATGCGGCCCTATATCCAGGAACAGGGTCTACAGCCCACCAAGGCCAACCTCATGGCTGCCTACACTGGGCGTGTGCGCAACAACATCCACATGGTACTATGCATGAGGTATAGGCAGCTGTCACCAGGCCAGACAGGAGCAGCAGGGCTGGGAAGGTGGCACTGATCCCTGGGATGCTTGGGCCTGAGATGAAAGTGACCCTGGGCCTGGCCATCGTGCCACAGGGCCCAGGCTGCTGTGTTCTTGTGTCATGGCTTCTATGCAATAGTACCTTGGAAGGGCCCTGGGCTCTGGGCCCCTGGGGGCATTAGTCAGTATCTCTGAGCCTCATTTGGATCTCTGACTTCCCAGCCCCATTGGAGAGGTCTTCCGAGCTCGCCTGAGGCAGTTCCCCTCCTTGGTCAACTGCTGTACTATTGACTGGTTTAACGAGTGGCCAGCAGAGGCCCTGGAGTCTGTGGCTACCAGGTTTCTAAATGAGATCCCAGATCTGGAATCCTCTGAAGTAATCGAAGGACTGGTAGGTGACTGGGTGATGAGCAAGCCCTTAGGGAAGCTGTTAGGTTTGGGGCATGGGCTCAGGACCACAGAGGCCTGGGTGAGAGTCTCAGGCCCACGCTTGAGGGTAAGCCTTTGGTCTGGCAGCTTTCCCTGTCTAAGTCTTAGTTTTCTCATCTGTAAAATGAGGAGTGTTGTAGGTCATCATGGTGCTGGGCACCTACATGCTCCGTTGTTGTTTCCCCTATCCCTTGAGTGCCTCAAGGTAGCTTTCTGCCAAGAGCACATTGATACTTTCCAGAGACCACAGGAAGAACCTAAGAGAGGTGCCTGCCATGGTTCCCTCCTTGGGACCAGGCTGCAGTGGTTTTGTGCACCCAGTGCCCTGTCTCTGCTGGGGACTCTGCACGGCTGGCCTTAGTGGTTTTCTTCCCCACAGATTCAGGTTTGTGTGTATATTCACCAGTCGGTGGCCATAAAGTGTGTTGAGTACCTGGCAGAGCTGGCCCGCCACAACTATGTAACCCCCAAGAGCTACCTGGAGCTGCTCAATATTTTCTCCGTCCTCATTGGGCAGAAGAAATTGGAGTTGAATACTGCTAAGATCCGTATGAAGAGTGGCCTTGACAAGGTGGGCCCAGGTGGACAATAGCTAGCTGCCTGTGGTTCTGCCCATTCAATCCTGGCCCCTGAGGCTAGGCCAACACAGCTGGTCTTTCACACCACAGCCCTCTTGTCTTAATGGGTAGCTTCCTCCTTCATTGAAAGAGTAAAAGTTGGCTCGGTGCCTGTGGCTCATCGGACTAAGGCACACCAGCCATATACACCTGAACTGGTGGGTTCGAATCCAGCCCAGGCCTGCCAAACAACAATGGTGGCTGCAACCAAAAAATGGTCAGGCATTGTGGCAGGCACCTGTAGTCCCAGCTACTTGGGAGGCAGAGGCAGGAGACTCACTTGAGCCCAGGAATTGGTGGTTGCTGTGAGCTGTGATGTCACAGCACTCCATCCAGGGTGACAACTTGTGGCTCTGTCTCAAAAAAAAAAAAAAAAAAAAAGAGTAAAAAAGAGTAAAAGTTGCCATTCAATAGCCAAGCTAAAGCAGGACATTCCACATTCTTGGGGATCCACTGGGCAACCTGGGGGCCACTGAAGTTTCCTCCCACTCTTATGAATG
>CAUYON010038949.1:0-40602 GCA_963573935.1 Arctocebus calabarensis | reverse complement strand
TGAAAAAATGCTCATCATCCTTAATCATCAGAGAAATGCAAATCAAAACTACTTTGAGATATAATCTAACTTCAGTAAGCTTAACCCACATCACAAAATCTCCAAACAAGAGATGCTGGCATGGATGTGGAGAAAAGGGAACACTTTTACATTGCTGGTGGGAATGCAAACTAATTCATTCCTTTTGGAAAGATGTTTGGAGAACACTTAGAGATCTAAAAATAGACCTGTCATTCAATCCTACAATTCCTCTACTAGGTATATATCCAGAAGACCAAAAATCATATTATAACAGATATATGTACCAGAATGTTTATTGCAGCCCAATTCATAACTGCTAAGTCATGGAAGAAACCCAAATGCCCATTGACCCATGAATGGATCAATAAATTGTGGTATATGTACACCATGGAATATTATGCAACCTTAAAGAAAGATGGAGACTTTATCTCTTTCATGTTTACATGGATGGAGCTGGAAAATATTCTTCTTAGCAAAGTGTCTCAAGAATGGAAGAAAAAGTATCCAATGTAATCAGCCCTACTATGAAACTAATTTATAGCTTTCATATGAAGGCTATAATCCAATTATAGCCCAAGAATATGGGGAAAGGGGAGGGAAGGGGGGGAGACAGGGTGGAGGGAGAGTAATTGGTGGGTCCACACCTATGGTGCATCTTAGAAGGGTACAGGTGAAACTTACTAAATGTAGACTATAAATGTCTGAACATAATAACTAAGAAAATGCCACGAAAGCTATGTTAACCAGTTTGATGAAAATATTTCAAATTGTATATAAAATCAGCACATTGTACTCCATCATTGCATTTATGTACACAACCATGACTTAATAAAAAAAAAAAAAAGAGGTAAAGAAATTACCTGACCTATTGTGTTTGATTATAGTTCACAATAGGTCACAAACCCCCAATTCCAGAGAGCGTCTTGTCCTATATCCAGAAGGAAGGAATGCTTTCTCAATTTAATATCCACAAAAGAACCTGGACATACTGGCCTTGCTGCTTTCCACCACTCCGTCTATTAGCATTAGGTCACACCTGTTCAGTCCAATTGTATTGCTTCATGGTTGTTCACACTTTGTTAAACCTAAGGAGAAAAATAGACCCTTAAATCTTTGAGTCTCCTTTCTGAAAGCATCCGTGTACATGTTAATACATGTATATGTTTTTGCTCTTATTAATCTGACTTTTCGCAGTGATTTTCAGCAAACCTTCAGAAGGTGAAGGGAAAGTTTTCCTTTGGCCCCATTCACCAGGATGAACAGGGAAGTCAAAGCAGCAATCAGAATAGTCTGATTCACAGAGACCTATGGTGTTGGCCAGTTGATTGGACACCAAGCCCCCTGTGTTCTCAGGGTGCAGTATAGATGGGTCAAATACGTCATTTAAAATGCTACTGACTAGAGGTTGCAAACACCAAGCAAAGTAAGAACAATAATATTCTGTATTTGTGGATACGTTAACTTGGGTACCTGGATAGATGTTCCCTCTTAAAAAAAAATAAAAAATACTGAATACAATTTTTTTTTTTTAGAAATATTTTTAAGTGCACCAATGAGCTGCAGAAAAAGTAAGCAATTCGCAGATCAAAATGCTGCTTGCAGGTGAAATCACAATGAGAGCCCATTGTATACCCACTAGATAGACAAAAACTGGAAAGTGTGATGATGGAACAAGTCGGTCAGGAGAGGAGCAACAGAACTCCAACACATCGTCGATAGGTGTATAAACTGATACCATATTCCGGAAAACGATACCCAATAGAGTGGAATGCATTCATATAAGACAGTATATTAACCAGTAGGTTAAGATCTGACAATTAAGTTCTCAAACTCATCCTAGGAAAAGTGCCACATACCTCATTCCTGAATGTCACTTTGGTCACATCTGAAGGTCTCCCCGTGGGAGGCTATACATCAATATGCCTAGGCCACCCTTCAAAGCAGTTCTGGAACTTGTAGACTTTCATATTCTTGGTAAATCAGCACCTCTCATCTATGTTTGGGTCAACATGTTGTGTGTCTTGTTAAATGGCGTTCATTATTGCATGTTTTTGTGTGCTATACTGACAACAGCTCTGATGGGAATTCCAGAAAAAAAGTTCCAGATTGCTTTGAAGCATGGAGCAGGTGCCCTGGCCTAGGTACACAGCTTCTCGCGGGGAGTACTTCAAAGGTGACCATAGAGATATTCAGCAATGAGGTATGTAGCACTTTTTCTAGGAACATAATTGTCAGACTTCATAGACAGACTCCTGTTCATGAATACTGGGAAACACACACAAAGGCAGCCACAGACGTGCTGGTCAAAACCTGAAATGTCCTAAATGCCCATCAATAGTAACATACATAAACAAATCACAGTATTGTCAGAAATGGAAGGATGAGAGACTCTGTCTGTGCAGAGCCAGATAGTAAACACTTAGGCTCTGCGTCTACAATGTTGCAACTGCCATTGGAGCTTGGTACCATAGATGTTATAAAACTTTAAGAAACAGGTAGCCCACAAGGTAGTATACTGAAACCTGGAGTAATGAAATCCTACACAGCACGGAACGTGGATAAGTGTCTGAAAAATAGTAAGCAAAACACACAAAAACAAACATAGAAGTAAGATGCTATCCACATACGTTTCAAAGACCAGATAAAACTAAAGCATAGGGTTTAGGAGTACACACGTAAAATAGCAAAATAAAAGAAACACGTAGTTAGATGTTTATAAATCCAGGTAGCTAGTTACTTACCTCCATTTATTCACAAATACCTTCTGAGTGTCTGTAAAGACCACACTAGGCTTAGTGTTGGTGAGGACTTCACCAAAGTCCTCTGATTTGCCGACAAACTCCCACGTTCAATGTGTTGCCCAAAGTTTGTGCCGGGACCACTAAAATGGAACAGCCATAACCTGCCTTGCTTCTTTCCTTCCCACTTTCTACTAACAGCCTGATCATTCTCATCCCGCACACTCCATGTCTAAATCATCCTCAGCAGCATGGAAATTAATTTTGGAAGAACACCCACCCTGGGGAAGTTAGGGTAGAAAAAGGAAGAGGGAAAATCGGATTTTAAATAAATGTTTTATAAAAGGAGTGGAATACATTGAATGGTTGCCCCTGAGAAGGTACAACCTAGTCCTAACCCTGAAAACCTTGAATTGAATGAGGTCAATGTGTAATTAATTTAAGGGCCTAGAAATGAGATCATCCCAGACTGCACAGGTGTGCTGTAAATCCAAAAGTGACTATCCTTGGAAAAGACAGAGAGAAGAATGACACAGAGAAAAAAAAAAAGACCACATGAAGAAAGAGGCAGAGATGGGAGTGATACAGCCACAGTCAGGGAAGGCCTGGAGCCACTAGAAACTGGGAGAGGCAAGGAAGTTGCATCAGTGAGAGTTTTCCAGAAAAGCATTATCCACTATATATATATAGTCTGAAGCCAGAGTAAACAGGAAGTCAGGTGGATGAACTTGAGGAAACCTGAGCCTCAGTGTGGCTAGAAACCACATCACAACCTGGACAGGGGTTGATGAGGGAGAGACAAGAAAGACAACTCTTACCTAAACAGCCCCCAAGGACTTTCAATAGAGAACTGTTCCCTTCAAAGGGAGGCAGGGGGTTCTGGGACAGCAGCAGTAAGTCACAGAATAAGAATGGCTTAGGAGAAACGGAATTTTCTTTCTCTTTTTCATGTAAAGAATCTGGAGTCAGGCAATCCATGTTTGGTAAGACAGGGTGTCCAGGTAGGGAACCTGGATTGTTTACATGGCATTGACTAGAATGGGTCACACAGCTATACATGACTTCAAGGGAGCCTGGGAAAATAAGTCTTCATTTCAAAGGTCATGCATCCCCACAAAACCCACGGATGTAGAAGAACAATTGTATTGTCTATGGTTCCTTTCAAGCTATAATGACAGAGCACTGCAATGAAGTTGTGACAGAGACTGCATAGCTCACAAAGCCAAAAATATTTAATATCTGCCCTTTACAGAAAAAGTTAGTCAAATGCTGGCATAGGCAAGCTGAGTGCTCATACAAGGTCACACGTCTTGTTAGGTAGATAGGTTCTTTGAAGTGTTGTTCTAATAAGCTCTTTCTTCCAAATGGTGATCTCAGTCATAAGTGATATTAGGAGAATTATGGACTGATCCTCCAAAGATCATATGAAGACCTAATTCCCAGTATGACTATATTAGAAGTAATTAAGGCTAAATGAAAGCATAAGGGTAGGAGCCTGATCTGATAGATTAGTGCCCTAATAAGACAATCCACCATAGAGTTCTCTTCTGCCCCTCCCCTCCAACTTGCACAAAGAAAATGTTATGTGAGCTGATAGTAAGGAGGTGACCATCTCCAAAACAGGAGGGAGCTTCTTCCCAGAAACAGACCACCCTGATCTTGGACTTCAGTGTCCAGAACTGCGTGAAGTAAATGTCTATTGTTTAAGCCATCAAATTTGTGGCATTTTGCTATGTCAGACTGAGCAGACTAATACAATGAGAACAAGGAGATGGAACAACTCAAGTACTTCTCTACTGAAACTAACAACTTGGAACAAAGGTCATGTGGGTGTAGGTCCTATCTGCCAGAGATTTTAATAGAGAGGTGGTACTTTAGTTTCCAAGAAGATAAATAGTTTAGTTTATTGTAAATGGCTAAAGGTGAGGCCTTAGGGGCAAGAACTTCTTATTTCCAATCTCCACTCTTCCCATCACTTTCTAGGTTTGTTACACTGGTAAAGTTAGTTAATTTTTCTGTACCTTGGTTTTCTTATCTGTGAAATAAGAACACAAACAGTACTTTTGGGGGCAGAGATGCCTAACTTCCTACCTAAATTTATGTTTGTCCTTTAATAATATAGAGTTGGTATTTGGAAAGAGTCTCGGTTCAGGAGACTCCTACATTTTCCCAACTGCCCCTTTAATCCACTTGTAGCTATTTGACTAGTTTTGCCTATGTGATGTAAACAAGTGAAAGTTGCATCAGTGCTGGATCAAAGCACTAAGAAGTTTTTTCACATTCTTCTTTCCCTTTTGCAGGCTAGAATGGCAAAGCCACAGATAGGAAGAGCTACAGACTTCTAATCCCATGTGGAGAAGAGCTATTTGCTGAATGCTGTACTAAAACTGCTACACAATTAAAATGAAGCAGAAGTGAAAATGTGTGACATTGCACGTAGCCTTTTGGAAGTCTTGTACTCTCATTAAAGATATGAAGAAGTGTGATCTAAGCTACTGGACAATAACAGGCCACGTGAAGCAGCCAACCATCAGCACTGACTTCCAGACATGAAAGTGAGACCATCTGGGAGAACCCAGATGAGACCAGCAGAACAACCTCCCAGCTGAGCTCAGCCTAGATTATTGACCCATAGAATTAGGACCAAATAAAATGATTGTTGTTTTAAGCCCCAAAGTTCAGGGGTGGATTATTATGTGGGAATTAATAACTGAGAAATTTCCCTTGCACATTATTAAAGCTGACATCTGTAATTTTGCATCATAAATTTAAATAGTTCAAGAGCATAAAATTTCTAAAATAAAGGAATTTGTTTATTCTTTTAAATATATCTAATGGAATTTAAATGTGATAACAATTTAATATCCACAACCATCTTAAAATAGATTCAACAAACTCTTATTGAATGTAAGGTAATTCTACATTATACTTTTTCTCCTTAAATTTATATTTCCATTCAAATTCTGCTACATATTATTTTACTAATGTAACATATTTTTGTATTTAAAGGTCTTTATTTATCATCCTGTCAAATACATGACATCTAAAATGTGTATAAACTTGAAGTTTATTTTTATTTCATCTCACCAGAATGCTCCAATAGTTTAAAACATTATTCTGGATTGAGCTATTGATATAAATATGACTAATATAAAACTAAGCAAAATATTACCCATATAGTATAAATATTAATAATTTTTAGACATAAAAAGCCAAAAACCCAAATCCATGGGGAAAAACATCTCTAACGGAATAGGCAGAGTTTCTATTTCTTCCCTATTTTTTCATGTGTATGGATGAACATTGGTGGTTGCTTTAATAGTTGAGTATTCAGCATCAATTTTTCTATCTTTCCTTTTATATTGTATACACTGAGAAACCTTGTTCACATAAATACATAGAAGGGAACAAAAAGAGTTTTGTTGCAGTAGCATACCTTTTTTCTCCGAATTCTTTTGAAGTTGTGTAGGGATCTATCATCAAAAATTATGTCTAGTGATCTCTCAGCTGACAATTCAATTTGGTTTGCTTCCAATTCTGTGATGAAAGCACAGAATTGCAAACCACCTGACTTGTGAAAAGGTTTCTTACCCTGTCATTAGAGTCATTCATTTTTCTAGATTCTGAGAACTATACCGAAAAGGCTTTTACCAAGTCTTATTGAGCAACTCTCAGTAATTACACCGTTACTCTGCCACTTAGACACCTTGTTCATTCTTAGAACAAATTGAGAAAATGGAAATATTGTTAATTTCAATATACCTTAGCCAATACAATCTCATTGATTAAAAAATGCTCTGATTTTTTTAAGAGCTTTAAGTATCTTTCCACCCAGGCTTCAACATAACCCCCACAGTGATGGAAAATATCCAATGTGTAAGCTCTTCAGGCCACTTTTATTGTGAAATTCTATCAGTCAAATCAAACCAACTTTCAGAAGAATTTTGATTTCATTTTTCAATTCCAATAAGTGGCCCCCAAACAAGCATCTCTGTCTTCAATTTTGATTCTCAAGAAAAAGACAAGGTATAGAGTCTTATCACCAGTCTTCAATAGTTATTTCCAACACTGCTTAACAAAAGCCAGCATTCTTCACTTGTCCCTTCCTTGTTTCATGCCTTACAGGATTTTACCTTCTGGGGCTACGTGCCAAAGTGAGACTTTGCATGGGTGAGTGGTTCGATTTTGCTTTGTGAGTTAGGAGAAGTGGACTTGGGAAAAAACAGCCAGCTTAGGCAAGATAGGGAAGTTGAGGGTTTAGAAATCACTTCCCTTAGTTGTACCTGCAATGCCTGCTCCCTGGAAAGTTTTCATTCATGCACCTGAGAAAATTTGTAGAGTGATCCCAGCAATTCTTGGGACAATGTGTCTGCTGAGCTATTATCAACGGGGGACAGGGCTCTGAAGTACTATTGGAAGATAGACAAGTTTGCTTATTTTCGATTTTCCTGGGAAAAGGAGAAGCCTCAAAAATCAGGAAAGACTGCTTGGAAGAGGCCATTGCAAAGCTGGATCTGAGAATCTGAGTTTTTAAAAGCTCTCAGGTGATTTTTAAGCTCCCTTCAATTTTGAGAACTACTGTTATGTATATAAGGCCTTAAAATCAAGAGAGAATGCAGGTAAGCCATCACTACAAAAGAATCCGTATTTCAAGTGGCTCTAAACTTGGGAACCTGAAAGTGATTTCAAGGCTCACACTAATGTGAGGTTAGTCCATTTCTATTGTATTGTTCCTTTCCCTCTGGTTTAGGTGAAGAGGATGGCAGCCTTGTTGATGGGGACCCACAATCACACAATCGCTCGGTGCCACAACTGATGGCAGCATTTATAGTCGTCACACCTGGCCACCTGCTATTTATAGTGACGAGTGGGCTGCTCACCTGGAATTCTTGTCTTTCTTTCTAAACAGGTTCCAAAAACCTGGAATTGCTGAAAAATTGAAAGCAAAATCCCAGCCCCCAGAAAGGGATATGAAAATGCCAAGCTACTTACTGATCCTACTTCCTGCCCACTAAGGCTGCCATTTCGATCTGTCCTCACTAGAGAACTTGGAAATGGGGGCCTTGGCTTTTCCTGGAAGAGAGTTTCAAAGTCTCAGACCTACATATCATGTGCTGGCCCAATTAAAAGCTATCCTCAAGAGTACCTTGCCAGAGCCCCCTAAGATAATGAGCCCCTATCTCTTAAAGCTCAAACCCTCTCCTACATGAGAAGATAAGGAGATGTGTTGCTTCAGCCATATTTTTGGAAATAGCTAGTTAGATGCAAAATGTTTCCTGAGGTAGAAAAAAAAAATGCCAAGGACTGTAATTACTGGATTGTTTCACTTTTGAGGCCAAGAAGCAGATGCTCGACTTTCAAGGCTTGGGCAAGTATCATCACAAGTTAACTCTTCTGCTTGCCACCCCAGCGTCCCAGGTCACTGGCTTCCTTGAAGAGCCCCACTTAGGAGATCAGTTGAACCATTGCCTAGGATTTGGTGTACAAGGCTCTTTAAAAAGCCAGCTCCTACTGTAATCTGGTGCTAATCAGATTTCAGTGTGATGTCGCCAGGAAAAATCGATACGTATAATGCTAGTCTAGAAAGGTTTAGAACCAAATTCCAAAGATGAAAATCATTCTCCAAATTATATGCCTTTAAAAAAAAACTTAATTTGAATAAAATAGACAAATCCTTCCATGTCTCTGGTCTCCTCCCTCCATGTTTTAGCCATCAACTAGAAAATGAATTCCCTGAGATGAGAGCGGGCCTTGCACTGGAGGGAGATGCAGGTACTAGAATAACTTGTCAAAATGTGTGACAGAGCAGGGAGAATTTAATTAAAGATAATTCATTGAATGTATTTACTTCCTGTAAAATATATGTATTTGAGTGCCCTAGATGTGCTGGGCTCTGGGAAAGAAATTTTCAAAGGGCCCATTTGGTTGCTGCCCTCTTGGAGTTTAATATCCATAGGGGTGACCTAAGATTGCTAGGGAAAGATTGTGGGTGGCTCTTGCAAAAAGGCTTTGTGGAAGAAGCGATACTTAATGTGAAGCCTATAACTTTAGTGAGCATTAATCAGGCAGGTGGGGCAGAGGTTGAATGCAAGGAAAGAAAGTTGGCTGGGAATTTGATGGTGCAGAATGCCCCAAGCCGAGCGGACCACGATGGCAGGATGTGTAGGGTCTCAAGGTGGAAGAGTGCATATTTGGGGAACTGAAATAAAAATGACAATAATAACCATTCATTCATTTAAAGATATATGTTAGTTTTACGAGGCGCCAGGTCCGCTGCTAAGCCTGAGAATAAAACCATTAAGAAGACAGAATTGTTTTTAGCATTATTAATAGTATTTAATTATTCTTATAACTACAATAGAACCTCTGGAAGCTGACTACCCAAGGGACTGTCACAAACTGATCAACACACAGAACTGGTCAATATGAGGAACTAGGTCTACTGTCTTGTTATGTACACGTGGTGCATGTCTGATCTATGAAAATTAGGTCAAGGTAAGGAGGGGGGTCCATGTAGGGAGGCAGTCAACTATGACAGGCATTTGAAATACTTCATCAGCGTGACCTCACCTCATTTGTACTACAACTGTGGGTGCCACAACCACAGAAAATATATGCTCTAGCTTACAACATTTTATAGATGAAGAGACTGAGGCCCTGGACAAATGAGTTCAGTGACATGGCCAAGGTCACCTGCTGAGGGTGGAGGAGTCTGAACGCAGGTGGGCAGAATCTAGAGCAGCATTTTTCAACCTTTTTAATCTTTCGGCACATTTGAACCTAGAGGTAAACTTCCGTGGCACGCCTAAATTATGTTGATCAAAAAAAGGGTAAAAAAATGAATATACTCACTGTGCCTTGAACTTCTTTAGAAAATAATTAATGATCTTTCAAATTTTTTGAGGCACCTAAGGTCCTCTCACAGCACACTGGTTGAAAGTCACCCATGTAGACATCCCTTTTGTGACTCCTCGTGAATTATGTGCAAGAGGATTCACTGTGAGAAATAGGGTGACCGAATTCGTCTGCCGGGATTCAGGGATTTCTGGGATGTAGGATGATAGTAAGTGTTAAAACTGGGAGAATGCCAGGTAAACATCACCGCTGAGAAGGGAGCAGGGCCACATCTTGTAGGCCTAATGAAATATTATGACGAGTTAAGAATTTATGCAAAAGGCAAGGAAGAAGCACAGACCACTGATGGCACTCTGGTAGTTCCAGACCTCACAGTCGTACAAACCGAGCCCTACCCCTCATCACAAAAGTGACTCTGCATCGTTCCTGGGAATTGCCAAGTTGTGGGTCCATGGAAGCTAATGAGCTGCAGCAAATGGTAATGAGCTCTGCGTTGCTCATCTGCTCTTTTCAGGGTCAAATGATGGTTCTTGACTATCACCAACACAACCTGTTGTTAAGAGAAGACGGGGTTATTGCTTACCACAGTTAGAGCGAAACCCCGCTCCCGTAGCTTTGGTGGTATTTCAGAAGCGGAAAAGTAAGGTCAGAACTTGACTGAAAATTGGAAGTGTGATTTAAGGTGGGCCTTCCACATTGGCAGCTTAATTAGCACTGGGCAGGGATCAAGATACAACCTCTAGGGCAGTGATTTTCAAACCCTGCGCCGTGGCTGGGAGAGGATCTTAGGTGGGCCTCAAAAATTTTTAAAGATCATTAATTAAATTATTTTCTAAAGAAGTTCAGAGCACACAGTAAGTATATTCTTTTTTTTATTTACTCATTTTTTTTGATCAACATAATTTAAGTTTTCTAGGAAAAAGTTTGACGATAGGTTCAAGTGCGTGGTGAGATAATAAAAGTTGAAAAATACTTCTGTAAGATCTGGTGAGAACAGCAAGGTAAAGATTGTGAGGCATGGGATTTGAAGAATTTTAGGATATAAATGGTCTGTGGATACTTTTCACTGAGCAGTTGAGGGTCTTTCAGGACCTCTTTGGGAAGTTCCCATAATGAACAGTCAAATTATCTGCCTTGGCAAGAGACTCCTGGAAAAATAAAGCCACGCTGATGAAGATGAAGAGGTAGGAAGTCACATTAGTGTAAGGGATGCTCCCTGATCTGTGTCTAGGCTTCCCGCGGCCTGGCCGGCTTCGGTTCTCGTGCGTACTGAGCTGTCTATCACTGCTGCTCGCCACACTCGGTGGGGACTCTTCACCACTGCCCCCCACACCCCCAATGCATTTCACTCCCTGTGAACTAAGATCCTCCAAAGATTTTCTAATGCTCACATTCCAGAACAGATGACACGGGCAGGGTTTCTTCCCTAAATTGCTCTGTACGCCGTGTCTCAAAAGTCTCCCTAGAGCAATTATCATCAGCTTCTGATGGTCAAGTTCTCTCTCCCTGGGGGCCTCAAAACCCCTCCAGGGATCTAAGGGGATCTGAACATTACCAGGCCCCAAGTTATTCAATTGTTCCTACTCAGCCTCTCCAGAACTTTTCTCAACCCCCCCAAGGACAACAAAACCAAACCTTGTATGCTGATGACGGATCTGCTGAAACAAGGTGGGCGTTTGTGTGGTGTGCTGCCGCATTGGGAGGGGGTGGGATGGATTTGGGGGTTAGGCACAGTCCACACTGGCAAGTACCTTCCAGATCTACCCTGGCTATTTACTTATGCAATTTACAGCTCCTGGAAAACCTCCCACTTCCCCCTAATGCAGTCAACATTTTTAATCCTTCCCACCTCTCCTCTTTCAGGAGATGATCAGTATTAACTCTGGTGTCTATTTCTTATCCCGACTAAACATCTGTGGTTCTACCTTTATTCTTCTTAAATTCTCTTTGGCGTTTCCTTACATTCAATTCACTTTTCAATCATGTTCTGTCTTAAATTGTTCTCTATTTGTCCCCAACATGTTATTATTATAATTTTTTAAATCCTCTCCTAGGTAACTGACTGTCACACCTGGGGGAAGGGGGCATGCCTGCTGGTCCAGGCTGCCCAGGCAAAATAGAATTTGGAAAGTTTTTTTTTTTTTATTGAATCATAGCTGTGTACATTAGTTCAATCATGGGGTACAGTGTGCGGGCTTCGCATACGATCTGAGATATTTTTATTGACTAATTATCAGCTTGTTAACTGTCCCTCCATCACAGTGGTGCCATGGGGACCTCCGAACCGTGAGGAGGGCCCCTCAGACAGTAGGAAACAGGACCCTAGACCATCATAACAGCCTTTCTCTGTCTCGATAAGGGGGCGCATTGTCTATGGCGATTGTACCTTGCTCTGTAAACCTGTATTTTGCTCTTAATCTATAAACCTGTCTTTTTCTTCCTTCATAAGCTTTATTTCCTGCTTGTCTTGCTTTTGGTGGATTTGGTCATTCTTTGGCCAAGAGCACATCAGGAGCAGAGGATTCAGACAACTGTCTGAACCCTGACCAAAAGAATTATGCAGTGAATAGCCGTTGCCTAGGTCAGAGTTAACAAACTCTTTCTGCAAAGGTTTGAATGACATGTGGTCTCTGTCACTACTATGCAGCTTTCCCACTGTAGTGCAAAGCAGCCTCAGAGAATGTGTAAATGAGTGGGTGTGGTTGTGTGCTAATAAACCTTCATTGACAAAACAAACATGTCCTGGTCTTCAACCAAGACTCTACTGTTAATTTCACTATATAAAACATATTTTATCATATGTATCCATTCCTCCATCCAACTCAATTTTGATGCATTTCAAATTTGAAAAAATTATAGACTCATGAGAAGTTAAAAAAAATGTACTGATTGGACCTATGTGCTCTTTATCAGGCGACCCCAATAATGGTGACATCCTGAACACCTATTGTTAAATAACAACGCCAAGAAACTGACATTGTCACAGTGTCCTCAGAGCTGGGATCCCAGTAGTTTTAAATGCACTCTGTGTGTGGGTGTAGTTCTATGCAATTTGATTACATACGTAGTTTCATGCAATCATCACCAAAATCCATATCCAGAACCCTTTTTATCATCACGAAAGTCCCCCTTCCTATACTTTGCAGCCGTACCTACCAATCTCTGGCAACCACTAGTTTGTTCTCCGTTTCTATCATTTGTCTTTTCCAGACTCTTACATGATAGAATTCGATAAAGTGCATCCTTTGGAGATTAGCTTTGCTCTCCCCCGACACGACTCCTTTGAGGCCCATCACGTTTCTGTTTCACGCTTTTCACCCACCACTGAGCCATATTGTATGGTGTTTATGTGCTACAGCTTGTTTAACCTTTTACCTACTGAGGGACATATAAGTTACCTCCAATTTTTGGCCATTTTGAATAAAGGTGCTAAGAGCATGTACAGGTTTTTGCATGAACATAAATTTTCATTTCTCCATCCTTGGTTTGATATTGATACACAGTTTCACCTCTATCTGTCCACTCTCTCCTTCCCATTGTGCTAGTTTCAAACTCAGGCCGGGAAGAAAGTAGTATAATTTTTTATTGACTTTCAAAACGTTTATAATCATGGATACAAATTGCCTAAAATATCTTAATCCCTTGTTGTTATAAATTCTAACTTTTCTGGGGAAAAAAATGACGAAAATCTCATTTTTTTTTTTGCAGTTTCTGGCCGGAACTGGGTTTGAACTTGCCACCTCCAGCATGTGGGGCCAGTGCCCTATTCCTTATTCCTTTGAGCCATAGGCGCTGCCCAATCTCTCTCATCTTTTAGAAAGCCACTTCTGAACTCCTCCAAATAGTTTAATGCCATGCTGACCTTTTTCCTGCTGAACCACTGACTACTTGGAGGGGAGATTTCACTGCCTTTAGCAAACAATGAATGCTGCCTCCTTCCCAGCTTCACCAGGTGAAGATCAGTAAAACCTTGACTATGACTCCAAATGGCCACCTGGGAACACTGAGATTCAGACATATTTGTGGATGGGATGTAATTCCATCATTTGTACAAAAATCTCCACCACTAATTTTACCGTCAATGAAAGAAACAAATAAAAACAAAACAAAGCAAAAAAATCAAGAAAACAAAAAAAAAATAGCATCTGATAGTGAAGATTTAGAAATAAAGCACTTCCTTGCCCTATGATATAATTTTCAACATATAAAATCCAAGAAATTTATAGGCCATTCAATTGTCAGGAGAGTTTTGTAAGGTTGTGGGTTATAAGATCCACTTATAGAAATAATTTGAATTTTGATTTAAATACTAGGAAAAAAAAATATGTTCACTAAACCAAGCCAATATGTTCACTAAACCGAACCAAGTTGTCTTGGTTCTTCCAGGCTGGTATAAGAAAATATCATAAACTAGGTGGATTATGAAAAACAGATATTTATTTTTCATAGGTTTAGACCCTGAGAAGTCCAACATCAAGGTGCCAGCATACTAGATGTCTGCTAAAATCCTGTTTCTTGGTTCATAGATGGTACCTTCTCACAGCATGAATTTTCATAAGAGAAGGGGCAAACAAGGTCTTTTGAGCCTGTTACAAGGGCAGTGATCCTATCCCAGAGAGCTGTGTCCTCATGATCTAATCACTCCCCCAAAGGCCCCACCTCCTAACACCATTACATTGGGGAGGGTTAAGATTTTAGCATATACAGAGGGGATGGTGTATGACACCCTCTTGGGGTGGAACATAATTATAAGAGGGACTTCACCTAACAAGTGCAAAGATATATATATATATATATATATTTTTTTTTTAACACATAAATTTTAGGATGGGGGAGGTCATAAATATTCAGACAATAGCACCAATCAACCCAAATTAACAACACATACAAATTTCACTAAAGCCTATAAGGTAACAAGAAGCAATTTATTAATAAATCGAATAAAAGATGAGCAGAACTTTTATGGAAAAAAATGTAAAAATAAAGATTAGCGAAGAATATAAATAAAGATAAAAATAGAGAAATATATTGTGTCTATAGATGGGAAAATTCACCCTTCTAAAGATGGCTGTTCTAGTTTAATTACTGTTGAATTTCGGTGTAATATGATAAAAAACTTTGAGTTTTTTTTTGTTGTTGTTATTGTTGCTGTTGGACCTTGAAAAAAATAGTTATGAGATTTCTGTGAAAGAAGAAATGGATAAGAATAGCCAAAATAATTTTGAAGGAAAACTTGCCGAAAGTTGCCCTACCGGGTGGCGCCTATGACTTAAAGGAGTGGATCGCCGGAGGAGGCGGGTTCAAACCCAGCCCCTGCCCAAAACTGCAAAACAAACAAACAAACAAACAAACAAACAAACAAAACTACTGAAAATTGCCCTATCATATATAAAATTTATCATGAATATTTTAGATAATATATGAGGATGGTCAGATAGATTTTTTTAAAAATAAAGCAAAAAAATTTTTTAAATAGAACTGGATACATGCATACATAAACACTTACATAGTACAGACTTACATTTTCCAATCAAAAGTGTAGAAATGGCCAATTCAACAGAGTTGAAGAACAACTATTTAACTATTTAATCTGCACCTCACATCCTATACAAAAATAAATTCCAGTTTGTTTAAAGACATAAAGGTACAAAAACTTTGTACACCTTTAAGATAATGTAAATGTATTTAAAAATCTAAAATGTAATATAATATGGCAACTCGCTCCTTATAAAAATGGGAAATGATAAAAACTGACAAACTTCATGGAACTAAAAATAGTCAATAAACATTAAAAAGTAATGTTTAATAACTCCAGTATAAATCAGGGAAATACCCATTAAAAATGCAACAAAATTAGAAAGCATACCTACAGAAGAAAAATGAGTTAGGATGCATAATAATTGAAGCTCTTATCTTCAGTGGTAATGGAAATTGTTATTACTTTTGAGAGCAATTTGTCACTAATAGTAAACCTAAAAATGACCCAGAGAAATTCTTGGACAAGAACTCAAGAAGACCTATTTAAAAATGTTCATTGTAGCTTTGTTTGTAGTAACAAAATGGAAACAAATTAACTGTTCACCATCAAGAAGGATGGATAAATTAATTCTATTATCATGATAATTGAAAACTATAAGGCAATTAAAATAAAAGCACGAGTTACATATAAGCCAATGGTTACATTTAAAAATATAATACTGAATTAATAACTTAAATTGTCTGATTAGGACACCACGTACATAAAATTTGAAGATGTAAAAAATGACAGTATGTGTAGTTTTATTCACATTTGTCATTATTTTACATGTATAATCCTGCAGAAAAGTATATCAACACCAGACTCTCAAGACGATAAATTTGAGGGGTAAAAGAAAGAGCAATGGGATGAAAGAAGTAAATATAGGGAGTTTCAACTGCATCTACAATGTTTTGATGTTTTGCTATAGTTAGCAAAATGTTAAGCTTTGAAAAAGCTGGTTAGTAGATACTCCTTAAATTATTTTCTATACTTTTTTTATGTTTAAATTATTTCATGAAAATATGGAGGAGTCTGCTATATTTATTTCTGCCTTTGGGTTAATGAACAATGTTCACTGCTCTTTTTTCCGTTTCCCCAACACAATCTGGTTTCTTCTAGAAGTTCCTTGAATCTTCTCCCTCTTCCTATAATCTGTGACTTCTAAGTTGCCATTAGCCTGCCGGCGCATTCCCACTGCTGTCTCAGGTGCCCTATCTGGTATTTGACTTCTGGCTTGTTCGGACCCACTGTCTCCTGGTCCTGGCTTCCGATTCTTCTTCTCACACAGTAAATTAGCCCAAGCCTGCGGTTCAGAGAATGCGAAAGGATTTATTCATATAAAACAGGTCAGAATGACTTGGCTCTTGGTATTTTCTATCAACCAGATAGCCAGTCATTGCCAGTAAGATGGGTTGACCTTGGGGCTTAGGGCCCTGGCCTTGGGGTAAGCTGAGGCCTGACATCTAAGAGATGACCTATGAATTTGCCAGTTGGTAGGACTAAATATTTTTCTTTCTTTCTTTTCTTTTCTTTTTTTTTTTTTTTGCAGTTTTGGTGGGGGCTGGGTTTGAACCCGCCATCTCTGCCATATGGGGCTGGTGTCCTACTCCTTTGAGCCACAGGCACCACCTGGACTAAATATTTTTCTACTGGGGCAAGATAAATAGAGGGAAAGGCTTAGGAGATGGGCTAATTCACAGACTGTAAAGCAGATATGTTCTTTTTCCAGGAGTCTCCTTTGCACAAATCTGCAAGCTATTGATCTCCTATGTTCTTCCCTTCCACAGATATGTTACTGGGGCTATAGAATTAAGACACACACAAATTACTTAACATGATTTTATGATACTGAGTTAATTAGATAAAGCTTTCTCATGAAAACATTCAGTAAATAACGCAGAGTTCTTTCTCTTATTATTTATTGAATGTGTAAAAACACAGGTCTCCATTCAGCCTACACTCTCAACAGAGAAAAGAACACTCTCCAAGGCCATTTGATTTAGAAATCCAGACCTTGGGGGTTATTCCAACCATGCCTATAAGCAATCCTACAATTAAACACACACACCCACAACAAAAAAAAACAGTGATGTGTTTAAAGGGAAAAAGCACTGCAGTGTGGAATAGTTTCCATTGCAAATTGCCAATTGGAAATAATCTTTCTCTGACACGATTTAATTTGAAAACGACTGTGGGTCATTTCCTTTTAACTCAGTTCAACATAAGCAAAACTACATTAACCAGCTCATTCAATTAAACAAATGGTTGAATTGCTTTTGTTTGTTTTAAAAATGGAATCGACCAGTTATTTTCAATAACTGGTCTGCTTCTTCAAAGTGACAGGTAGGTAGAGATCAAAGCATTAGCATTCCTTATGGATAGGCCTGGAGGGCACTCGGAGAAGTCCCCTGAAAGCCCTTTCTGTGAGCACTGCACAAGAAGTGAATGTCACTTGTAATCATGTGGTGCTGGGTCTGAGTTTGGGGTCCAGTTGGGAAGATGGGCCACAAAATGACAACTCGAGTGCAAAGCAGGAAAGGGAGAATCGGCACAGGAAACCCCATAATGTAGAATACTTGAGAATAAGCCTCGTCTCCAGGAAGACTTTTTTGGAAAAATGAGGACCGAATGATAAAGTTTGGCTGGTCAGAGGAAGTTGAGGACAGAGAGAGAAGCAAGGGGATTTACCGGGGGATGGTGCTGGAGGTTGGGCTAAGATTGGGCCAAATGGTGGGGAAATAGTATAATTAAAAAGGCAATTGAGCAAAATGAAGGTAAAAACCTAACAACTGCCTAAATTACCAGACTAGGTTTCAGCCTGGGTAACCCCAGAGCTAAAGATCCTTGGAGGCCCCATAGCGCAGGTCAGGGACCAGGTCACAGCAGAGGTGGCTTTGCAGCGAGACACACCATATGCCCTTCCCAGTGAGACGTTCTTCTGCCCCCACTGACCTCTCACTTCCGTGTCACTTCTTGTCCCCAGTGAAACTTTTTCTGTATTAGTCCGTCCTCAGGTAAACAAGTCAGAGGAACTTAGACTCTTGCCTTTCCTTATGAGATCCCCTCCCATATGCTACCAAGATCGAAATTAAATAGAAAATTAACAAAGATCAGAAGTGTAAATCAAGAGGTTACCATAAGTACAGTGAATACATATAAGGGATTATCATCCTTTATATTTAATATTCCATTCGTACATTTGCAATTCTTCTCAGAGTGGTTCATATTAAGACCCACTTCCTAGAGTTGTTATGAGGCTTAAGCGACATCATTTGTGAAAGGGCACCTGCCATTACCCGAGGCTCATACTAGGCATCCAGGAGGTGACAGCTGCCCTTTGTCCATCTTCAAGCACACAGCCAGGTGGGGTTGTGGATTAGGGTTTTCCAAGGTGAGATTTCTTTTTCTTTTAGCAATAGCACCTCAAACAATTTTTTATAAGTTTCTCATAAACCATTTGCCCACAGATTCATGTCTCCAGAAACCAGCACAAGAGTTAGGTCCCGCCAATCAGTATATTCTGTCCTTCTAAACACAGTGTATGTCAAGGTCAGGCATGATCCAGACACCCCCAGGATCTGAAATGGTATCATAGGGAAAGAAAATCTCTTTTTCCTCTAACAATACTAGCTGTAAGAATAACTTCAGTTAAAGCTGTATGAGCCCCAAGATAGCAAGTTATCCCAAGAATAAAGCTATTAAATGCAGAGGAAGTTTGTGTGTGTAGAAAATTACATATTATTTTATATAAGTTATATATTAATATATATCATATATTGCACACATATATTGTGTACCATATCCTATTATATATTATGTATACCCCACATACTGTATATTCCTGTGTATCAGAGAGAACGTGACCCTTTAATATCTTCCGAAGCTCCTTATAAATCAGAGCAACTTCTAGACTTTTACATGAGCCTATGAATTTTCTTTTTGCCTAAACTGGTCAGAGTTGGTTTCTTCTCCTGTAATTTAATGAATACTGGCCATTGGAGAAAGATATAATCACCCTATTTTATTTGGTGAGGGCGAAGATTTAAAGATTTGTTTAAAGCCAGATGGCAGGTTAATGGGACAGTTCAGCAGTGGTGGGACCAACCACCTCAAAGTCTTCACACGCGGCGTGGGCTTGTGAGTCAGCCTGTTCCCTCAGGACTGGGACGGCTGTGCCCAGGCCTTTCATCTCAGCGAGCTGGCTGCTGCCCAGCCTTGCTGCAGCAGGCAAGGCCAGATGCCACACCTCTCCTCCTTCCCACACTTTCAGTTTTCAGTTGTTCAGGAACACCCTCAATGGGCCTCGCGTTTTCATATTTGTATTTTTTTTTCAGGTTATTGTGGGGGTATAAACAGCTGGATCACAATTTTTGAATGTTTTAGGTAGAGCCCCTCTTGTAGTTGTGTCCCATGCCCAAAGGGTGTGCCATGCACCCCTACTTTGTGTCTTTTAAGTGGGAGCTCCCCAATTCCCTCCCTCCTCTTCCCCATCCCATGCTCCACCTCCTCCAATGTGAATACAATTGACTTTTTCTCCTCTATGGGCGTGTGTTAGATCTTCTACTACTGGCTTCATCATAAAATCGAATACATTGGATACTTGCTTTCCCATTCTTGTGAGGCTTTACTAAGAAGAATATGTTTCCTCTCCATCCAGGTGAATACAAAAGATGTAAATCACCATCTTTTCTTATGGCTGAATAGTAAATAGTCCATGGTGTACGTACACCACAGCTTGTTAATCAGCTCCTGGATTGGTGGGCATTTTCACGGTTCCTAACTTCAGAAGTCTAAGCTATTATTCACCATCACGTGGATGATTGTGAGTATCCCTTTTCTTTTTTTTTTTCTAACCCTAAGAACCTGACTCTACCTCCCAAATCCTTTCTAGAACCCCAGATACTGTGATGCACGTCCCATCAGGCTCCATCAGATATATCCGTCTCTCTTTCTGACTCTGTAAGATTTTGCCCAGATTTACTGAAGAATTTAACTCCTGGTTCACTGTCCTCTTCTTTAGTACTTTTCTTGCCATCAGTTTTGGCATCCTCAGAACCATGTAGACAATTTTCCATGAATATCGCACACGAATGTCTCCATGAATAACTATCTGTACAGTCTGGGTTTTCTAAGTGAATCTGTTCACAGACAAGTTAAAGATGTAGATATGTTGTATAATGAATGAGACATTCTGGTGGGTGAAAGTTTTGAGACATCTCCTCCCCTAGAAACATTCTAGGTTAGAAAAATACAGATCTTTCTTTCTCTTGCATAGAGAATATTTGCTTACATTCCAGAGTAAAGATAAGATTTCTTTATTTGTGGCAGGGAAGATGGGCAAGACACCACAGCCTAATATAGGACTAGAGTTTCTTAATTTGAGGGCTTCTCTTGAGTAATGCACCCACGTAGTGGGCAGGTACCATCATATCCTCATTGAGTTGCCATGAGAATTGCAGTTTGGAGAACCAATGGAAAATATTAATAGTGCTCTTACTGAGACTTTTCCTGTGAATTAATGACCCAAAGCTCTGTGTTTTCTGTAAGTATATGTATATAATGTCGTGCTAAGCTACCAAGTTGGCTTGAAAGTAGGTCTCAGACTGCTTGCAGTGTATGACTTAATGGCAGGTTATGCACTTTGCATTCCAGCTTCTCAATTTCTCGACTTGTTTAGTTTCAGCCATCTTCCTCCGCATTAACTCAGCTTCCATTTGCATGATCTATACCAGAGATTTTGTTGTTATCAAATAACTACATCATTTTTTTAAATTGTTAGGGAGTCATTGAGGTTACAATGAGCCAGGTTATACTGCTTGCATTTGTGGGATGAAGTCCCTCTATTTTTAGTGTCCCAACTGCATCATTTTTGAAATCCCAACTTCAAACATACCTCTTTGACTCTACATTCCTGTCTTTCCAGTACAATTAATCTAATAGTCTAATTCCAACGCTTCCCTGGTCTTCACAAGACATTCATCCATTGACCCTATGGCTTTTTACTGTGCATCAACCCTCTTGTGTCCTCCATTTCTGCTGGAGGCCAACTTAGATTCTGTGACCCACCACTATAGAAACTCCTTATAAATCAACACCCTTATTTTCCAACATGACCTCAACTTTGTTTTAAGTCATCTTAAACATCTTAAGTCCACTTATTGTGCAATTTCCTTGAGCTGCTAAGTATTCTTGCAGAGTCTAAAAACCTTGCTGGTGGAAATTGCTTCTCATGTCTGATAACAAATCTAAAATAGGGTGTTAGGAAGGCACAGGAACCTGACCATGCTTCTCTAGTAAATTCACTTTTCATTTCCAAAATAACTCCATTTTATATTCTCACCCACCACCTCTCAATTCATGATTCTACTTTATCCTTCATAAAGCCAATAGAGGCAATCACATAAGAATGACCTCGGCCACTCCTGCCCCACTCACCTACATGCATTTGTACTCACACTTTCTGCCTTCCTCCCTATTATGATGAAAGACACTTCTCTAAGGGCAATCTCACCTTCTGAGTTCAGGACTCCATCTATTCTTGTTTTCTTCAGTACTCGTTTCTAGAAATTATTCCATTTCTCTGTAACAGAATCCTTTTTTCTCTATCTATTTACTCCCATTTGCATAAAAACATTCTTTAATAATATATATCTTTAAAAATGCCATATTCACTCCACTTCTGTCCTATATCCTTATCTTTCTTTAACAATTAATTCAAACTGGAGTGTTTGTTTCCATCATTCCCAAGCAATTGGTATTAGTTAATAAGTTCACCTAAATCTTGCCAAGCCAATAATCAACTTTATACCCTCATATTCTTTGAATTCTCAATGGTTTTTGACATAAATGGCCACTGCTTCCTTCTGGAAGCATTTTTCCCCATTCCCTGGGGAATTTGGCCTGTCCTCCTGTTCTCTTCTTATTTTATGAGCACCCTTATTCTCCATCATTTTGCCAACTGCACCTCTTCCCCCAAGACTCCCAGTGCTGGAATGCCCCAGGGCTTTGTCAATAGACCTTTCTCTGGACTATCAACAGTTTAATTCCAAATGGTCCCAACTTGTCCTATGATCCCCAATTTTTGTCTCCTTTCTAGTTCTCTGCCTTGGGTTTGAGCTGCTTATTCAGCATCTCAGCATGTCCACCCATTTCATCGCCCTTTCTGTGTGCAATGACGTTCCCTCACAGGGAGACAAGGATATCTCCTTCTTGAGTTAAATCTCAACACAAGTGCCATTTACTCAAGAGGCCCCTCCTTGGCAACGTTAACCAAATCATCCCTTTATAGCCTCTACCACTCACTCTCTATTCCTCTATATTATTTATACTGATTCTTTATTCACCTTCATGTTTATTTTATTCTGGTACATATATGTTCTATTATTCTGTCTATGTGCTTATTGTATGTTTCCACCTTCTACCAATTAGCTATTGCCATGTAACAAATCACTCCAGCACTGAATGGCTTATAGCAGTATACATTTATCACCATACATTGCCTTTAAGCCTACGGATCCTTACAGTTGTTCTCGTCTAAGCTGGGCCCACTCATCTACAGTGTCTAAGGGTTTGCTGGCGCTCAGCTGAGGCATCTTGCCACTTCTCTAGATCTCCTTCTGTCCTCCAGCAGATGAGCACAGGCTTATCCAAACTGTAGTGATGGAGTCTGAGAGACAGTATAAAAGTATGCAAGGCCTCTTGATGGTTTGTCACTGTCGCCTCTGCAGTCTAATTGCTAAAACAAATCACAAGGCCAAATTCGGAGTCAGTGTGGGAGGGCACCACCAAAGGACATGTGTGCAAGCAGCATGATACCTTGAAGCCACAACCAATTGAACAGAACCTTCATTAGAATTGAAGCTCTTTGAGGGCAAGTACCTTATCTTCTTGGCTGTACTTCAGCACTTAAAATAGTGCCTGGCATAAAGAGAGGGAGGGAGGAAGGAGGGGGACAAAGAGAGAGAGAAAAAGAGGGAGAGAAGGACCGAGGGAGAACAACGCGAGCATGTGTGCGTGCACTTCTGACCAATTTGAACCTTAGGCTTAATTCTTGGAGCAAAGTGCCCTCTCTCCATTGTGCATTGTCTGGGAACTTATTCAAAATGATTACTGTGTATTTTAGACACAGTAATTTGTCACCAGGGACCAGTTTGATGGAAGAAAATTTTTGGCACCAGGGACCAGTTTGATGGAAGAAAATTTCTATGAACAGGGTTTGCAGGGATGATTTCAGGATGATTATAGCACATTACGTCTCCACCTCAGTCAGCTCATTAGGCATTAGATTCTCACAAGGAGCATGCAACCTATATCCTTTTCATGAGTTTCCTATAGAGTTTATGCTATGAGAATCTAGTGCTGCTGCTTTTCTGAAAGGAGGCCCAGCTCAGGCAGTGATGTCAGCAATAGGGGCGGAGCTCAGGCAGAGATGTCAGCAGTAGAGGCAGAGCTCAGGCAGTGATGTCCGCAGTGGAGGCAGAGCTCAGGTAGTGATGTCAGTGGGGGCGGAGGTCAGGCAGTGATGTCAGCAATGGAGGTGGAGCTCAGGCAGGGATGTCAGCAGTGGAGGCAGAGCTCGGGCAGTGATATCAGCAATGGAGAGCAGCTGTAAACACTGATGAAGCTTTGCCTGCTGGCTGTTCACTTTCTGCTGTGCAGCCTAGTTCCTAACAGGCCACAGACTGGTCCATGGCCCAGGGGTTGCAGTCTGCAGATGTGCATGCATATATAATACTCTCAATGGATGTACTCTTTTTCTTCTTAAAGAGCAGATATTCAGCTAAAAGGAAATTGATAGAGATTTACAGAATTTCCTTCAGAAAGGTGTGACACCTAACTAGAGGGAAGCAGATGAGGGAGGATTGTTTGGGGATGTAGAGTAGGAGGGTTTGGAGAAGGTGAGGACATTACTAGGATGTGAGCTCTATCAGGACAGGATGGTATCTCTGTGATTCATGGCTATAGCCAATGCCAAGCCCAGGGCCTTGCACACTAGGTAGCCAGTAAACTAGCACTAATGAATGAGTAAACTAGGAAAAGTGTCCATTCATATTTACGAAAGCAAAATAAGTGGTAGGATGTAGTACACATACTCCTGGAGAGTAACTCTGGGAAGAAAGACTTGACATGGAAATCCAGGAGCTCTGAACTCATACCAGGTGATTTGTTTTCCTTGAGATGTAGAGCAGAAAGAGGAATTTCAGAAGCATAAGAGACACAAGAGAGGGAGACATTTGAAGCTCAGGGTGAGACTGGACAAGGAGTCGAGGCAGGGCTTGTTCATCAAGGAATAGGAAATGCACAAGTGGGGAGAGGGGAGACCATGGCAGAGAAGTTGTATCCAACCTCAGTCCTTGCATCAGGAATCACATCAACATGAGCCTCTCTTGTCTTCTCCCCCAAACTTTACCCAATATCTTTTTTTTTTTTGCAGTTTTTGGCCAGGGCTGGGTTTGAATCTGCCACCTCTAGTATATGGGACCAGCACTCTACTCCTTTGAGCAACAGGTGCAGCCAACTTTACCCAATATCTTAATGTCCTAGACAAGCTTAAAACACTATAACATAAATTTGACGTACTCTAGTTTAAGATATCTACACGCAAATCCTAGTTCCAGGCCAGGCTTGGTGTTTGGGGCCACCCAAAACTTGGGCTGGGGCCAGGAATATTTTGAACATCTTCATCCTTGAAATTTACCATACGTACTTAATCAGGGCAGTGCCTCAATCCCTTCCCCATATGCCCTGAGTGAAGCCGAAGCTCCTATTGGTGCTTTTCAGCCCCCAAGGTCTGTGGGTGGTATCCTGGGGCCCGTGAAGGTGAATTCAAGCCAACTTTGGAATTGAGGATTATTATTCTCAGTTTCTGCCTCTTCCATATTAAGCAATTAATATTTGTGCCATCCTGCGAGGACACAGGGAAGCACGCACATTGCCACACATGGGTACCAGATGACTTGGACACAGAGCTGTCTCAGCTGGTTTTAGCTTCCTTGTAAAAGCCCAGTGAAAGCAAGCATATAATGTGTTCAGGACATTGCCACATTCTGTAGGAATTCAGAGCAGAGACCCTCACTTTTCCTTACCACAGATCTAGACTTCTTTCACTAAGCAGAAGTTCAAAGATCAGAAAGAAATAGAAGGAGCATAGGACTGAACCTCTTCAGTTTTAGTTTCTACCTGTGTGAAACCAGGGATGGTTACACTCATTCTACAGATACGTTGTGAGAATTAGAAGTCATAGATGCAATTATTTCTATTCTAGGCATTAACTTGTGGCTGTTCTTGCTATTTTTGTTGTTGTCATTGTTATTACTGTCATTATTATCATCTTCATCATTACCTACACAAGGGAATTTGACTCAGAGAAGCTGGATGCCTTGTCAAACATGGGCACTTTCAATACACACTTTCAATAGGCAGCTAAATGAACCATTTGGATTGCTTCCTCTGTGAGGACGATGTTTTGTAATAACACTTTTTTTTTTTGAGACAGAGTCTCACTTTCTTGCTTTGGTAGTGTGCTGTGGCATCATAGCTCATAGCAACCTCAACTTCTTGGGCTCAAGTGATTCTCTTACTTCAACCTCCCAAGTATCTGGGACTAC
Source organism: Arctocebus calabarensis (assembly GCA_963573935.1). NCBI lineage: Eukaryota > Metazoa > Chordata > Mammalia > Primates > Lorisidae > Arctocebus > Arctocebus calabarensis. The sequence continues at coordinate 14,863 of CAUYON010038949.1, read as the reverse complement.
AGGTGCCTGCCTCAATGCTCAGGTCTTGAACACCTAAGCTCAAGCAATCAACCCGTCTTGGCCTCCCAGGGTGCTAGGATGACAGGCTTGAGCCACCGTGCCCAGCCCTGATAACACTATCTTAGACCTTTGTTTCACTTTGCTGTTTTTCTGAGCATTTCCAACCTTCTTTCATATATCAAGCAGAAGAGCCTATAGTAAGTTGCAGAAAAAGGCATTATCAAAAATCTCTGTGACTGAAATGAACAAATGTTTATTTTTCACTCATGTTACATGTCCATTGTGGAATGGCAAACATTTACTCAAGAGTCCAGGATGATGGAATCAATTCTGTCTCAATTTTTGGTTACTGTGTCAGAGAGAAAGAAAGCTCTGGACAATCTTCTAGAATAGGCAATTAGGCTTGGTGCCTGTGGCTCAGCGGGCTAAGGTGCCAGCCATGTAAACCTGAGCTGGCAGGTTCGAATCCAGCCTGGGCCCACCAACCAACCATGATGGCTGCAACCCAAACAAAAATAGCTGGGCGTTGTGGCGGGTGCCTATAGTCTCAGCTACTTGGGAGACAGAGGCAGGAGACTCGCTTGAGCCCAGGAATTGGAGGTTGCTGTGAGCTGTAATGCCATGACACTCTACCCAGGGTGACAGCTTGAGACTCTCTCTCAAAAAAAAAAGTAGAATAGGCAATTAAATAGTCTGGCTTGGAAGTAGCACCTGTTAGTTCTACTCACAACTGATTTGGTAAAACTATTCACATGACCTCACCCAATGACAAAGAGACAGAAAGTCCCATCTCATCATGTGCCTGGAAGGTGGAGAGCTAGAACTGATTTGAAAAGCATTAATTATGGTCATGTTTATGCCATTACAACCAATCTTTGGGTTGGGAAGAAGCAATATTATTATTCAGATCTTCCAGAAAACAACAGTTATACCCAGCAAGAACTGCAAATTACATGGATGGAAGGGAAGCAGAAGTATTTTGCTGAGGAGAAATAAGGTTTCATATCTTTTGAAACTGACATAAGAATCTTAGTTTTTGGTCTTTCCTTATTTTCCATAGATACTTCCCATTATTTCTGCCAGACACTACCACTCCATTTAATCCAACTTGTTGCCCTCTACGTGATTATTCTTTCAACAAAACATTTACAGATATTTGTTGCCCCTGTAGAATTTTATAAAAGCAAAGAAAACATAGTGTTGTAAGAGACACCAGGTACTAGCTTTTTGCTTATCGATTGCTGCATAGCAAAGGTTAGTAGTTTAAAGCAACCATTTTATTTTGCTCTCATATATAGGTGAGAAATTCAGGATGGGTTTGGACTGGTGGCTCATCTCCAGTACACTTGACATCAGTTGAGGCAGCTGGAGCCAGTGGGGCCTTTTTACGATGGCTTTTGCACTCATGTGTCTGCTGCCTTGCTTGGTGTGCCTTGGTCTTTCTCAATGGAGCTAGAGCTTCTCACAGCATCTGGTGGCTTCTTGGCAGATGGGCTTTTTACATGGGAGCTCAGTGTCCAATGATGTTTCAGTGATTAAGCTTTAGAAGTCTCACAATATAATTTCCACTGCATTTATTTGGCTAAGCAAATCATTATAGGATCCCAGATTCAAAGAAAGATTAGAGCCCATATCCCAATGGAAGACATTCCATTTGCCACGTAGCAAAGTTTTAGAAGTGCCGAATGGTTTGCCAAAGTCCATCAGGTCTCTGGATTCCCATCCATCTTCCTGCCATTGACCAAACTCCCCTTTCTCTCTTACAAACTATAGCCTTTCTCTGGACCTGAGAGTTTTTTTACTCACAAAAGTATAGAATGGAAAAGATGATCTCTAAGGTTGCTTTCTTTCTAACATATGTATGTAGTGATTCCTATAATTTCCGTCTCTCCTTCAAATTTTGCTCAAAGTTCTCCTCCCTTAAAAGCTCTTCTGACTAATAAATCCTGGCCTTAATCGCACACTCTCCATTAGTGAGTTTCCTCAGCACACATGTGGGTAGCTCTTTCAAGATCAAGTTCTGCACTTGCTTTAATGTGTCATGAGCTCCCATTGCCAGCAGCTTCATCTGACATTGATCTCGTCTTTCAAAGAATTGCTATGACATTTTTAGTTCAAACCACAGAAATTGGCATTGAGAACACGGTGTCTTGTATTGCTTTTAAATCGTTTCATGTGTCCAAGTTATGTCTTGCCAACTGGGCTTTATACTCTTCATGGTTACTATGCTTTATACTTTTAAGAATTAGCATGGTGATGGGTGCACCAAGTGTGTAGTGAAAGCTCATTGATGGTGTTTGTATTTCCGCATATGTTCTTCTGTATTATCATTTGACTTGTCACCTCATTTTGTCTAGTGTATTGAGTGCCGAAGTCGTCTTTATCTCAGTGGTATCTCTCTTGAGAATTAGATACGCTGTAGCATTCACGACACACTTAATCCACTTTTCTGGTTAGATCCTTCCTTCTGTTTTACTAATCTAGGAGTCAGACCTGCACTAAGGAATTTTCCCTCAAATCCTGATCCTTCAGTTTTTTCTTGCAAAACAAACATATCATGATCTAGCCAAGAATTTGAATATTGCCATGATAATATTATTTATATATTTTAATCTACAGACATCTGTTCTTTTTCAAGAATTTTCTTAATTTTCGATCCAGTCTAGAATCATACATTATATTCAGTTGTCATGCTTCTTTAAGGTTTTTTAATCTTTATGAAATTAATACAATCAAAGATTTCAGGCCAATTGTTTTTTAGAGAATATCATCCAGACTTTACACATGGAACTGCATGAGTTTTGTTGTGCAAGTCCCATTGCATTCCTTAAAGAGGCACGTGGTTGCAGGTTGTCCCATCATCAGTGATGCCACATTTGGATACTTGATTATGGTGGCTTTTGTCTGATTTCTGCAATGTAATGGCATTTCCTTCCCTTTGTATTAATGAGTTGAGTCTAAAATAGAATTTCAAAATTATTTGTATGAGACTTTCTCCCAAAACTTTTCATCTGATGCATTCAGCATCCACTGGTGATCCTTGGCAGCACCAATTAGTGCACTGATGGCGTCACATTTTTAGCTGGTATTTCAATCCATTATTTAGAGTACCAATATAAACAGTATCAAATATGTATATCCATAAATTATTTTCTTATTCATAACATATGTCTTTTTTTTTTTTTTTTTTTGAGACAGAGACTCAAGCTGTAGCCCTGGGTAGAGTGCTGTGGTGTCATAGCTCACAGCAACCTCCAACTCTTGGCTCAAGCAATCATCTCGCCTCAGTTTGTCTATTTTCAGCAGAGACAGGGTCTTGCTTTTTGCTCAGGCTGGTCTTGAACTTGTGAGCTCAAGCAATCCACTCACCTCGACCTCCCAGAGTGCTAGGATTACAGGCGTGAGCCACTGTACCTGGCCAACATTATATGTCTTTACTATAATTCCTTCTTTGATGATCAGATTTTTCCACATTTTACAATGAGAGCTTCCTCAAGCTAGGACCTGGCCCTTTTTGACATGTCTATCAGATTTTGAGATATTTCTTGATTTATAACAAAATCTTTCTAGGTTGACCTTATAATTTTCTTACTCCATACCTCTTTTCAGTCATTTTACCACTGATACTTTATTTGGTGTTTTAGAAGAATGATAATTAGAAACCAAGATCTGAGTTTCAGGTGTCCTCTCTGCTACTGAGGTGCCACTGCTTCCGGGTGATTTCGTAGGCAGAACCTGGGTGTGTAAGTGCCTGAATGCACATGTTCATTTAAATCATGCCAGTATAAATGAATTGTCACAGTTTTTTTTTATTGTTTTTTTTGAGACAGAGTCTCATTATGTTACCCTCGGTAGAGTGCAGTGACATCACCACTCACAGCAACCTCCAACTCTTGGGCTTAAGCGATTGTCTTGCCTTAGCCTCCTGAGTAGCTGGGACTACAGGTGCCTACCACAACACCCAGCTATTTTTTTGTTGCAGTTGTCATTGTTGTTTAGGTAGCCCAGGCTGGGTTTGAATCCCCCAACCTCAGTATATGTGGCCAGGCCATAACTGCTGTGCTATAGGTGCCAAGCCTTGCCACAGTTTTTGAAACTTATTTTTGTCCATTTCATATTGTATCTTCACTTATTTACTTTTTATCCTATAATACACAAAACTTAGTTTGAAATCCTCCCCTGATACCATTACTAACAACGGTACTATCAAACAAGGCTCAAGATTTTTATAATCCTTTGAAAGTCTTTTTGTCATTAGCACATATTCCTCTAAGATTTATGATCAAGTTATTGTGCTCAAAAGTACTGGAATTGATTCATCTTTATGGTGTGTTTGCATTATCATTTTGCTGTATGGTTAATTTGTTTCTGCTTGTATTCAATCGTAGGGATTGTTTTTCATATCTTAAAATTAAATTTCATTTTTTTGAATTTATTAAGTATGTACATAATTCAAGAGTCAAACCATAAACTATATACTAATTGGTATATTCAGAGGTCATACTTATATATGACCAAATACTCATTGCCAAATATTCTCTTGTTAACAATTTTCACTAATTTGTGTTTTATTTTCCTGTATCTCTTTTGGTAAAACTTAATGTATACATAGGTAATATCTCCTCCTTTCTTAAACAAAAGTTAGTATACATACAGTTTTTTGCACCTTACTTTTTCCACCTAACGATATGTTCTGGAGATAGTTTCAAATCAGTTCATAGGGATCGTCCTCATTCATTTTAATAGTGTAAATAGTTCCATTGGGGGGTTACACTACAGTTCATTTGTAGATTGAGATTTCTTTTCTTTCACTCTTTCTAGTATCACTCTGGCTTTTTAGATTTAATCATCCAGGAAAGTTAAAAAAAGATGTTAGTCCCTGATTTCATCTGGCATAAATATAACTTCAATGGTAGATAGTACAGTGGAAGAAAGAGGCTGGGGAGGATTGTTTCTATTTTGTAGCTCTACCCCAAATCACCTTGAGACCTTGGTCAGTTTCTGAACTGCAGGCTCAATTTCTCAGAGTAGGGTATGTCCAGGTAGCCCAGCAGTATGTCTGGCAGAGCTACTTATTCTGAGACAAATGGATCCACAAACTCAATCATAAAGCAAGGCCTAGAACATGATGTAGGCCACGTGCCAAAGATGTGCCATCCACTGTGATTGACAGGAGGGCCCTGGCACTACCCCAAACACTCAACTCATGCAAGGCCTTAGCTTACATGGCTGCTTTCCAATAATATTAGGTGAGATATATTGCTGGAAAAAACCCAGTTCTGCTTTATAGATGTATATCATGGAACAAATAGCTTTTTAAAAACTCAACTATTTACAGCCATTTTAAGTATGAACATGACAAAATTTGACAAGTGTGTAAACCCATGTCACCTCCACCATGATCTAGATATAGCGCATTTCCATAACCATTAAATGCCTTTTATGCCCTTTATAGTCAACACCACTGTCAAACCCAGGCCCCAGGGGTCCACTGCTCTGCTTTCTGTTACTACAGATTAGATTTGCCATTTTTACAATTTTACTTTAGTGGAATCATATGGTATGCACCCTTTTTGTCTGGCTTCTTTCACTTGGTAAGATATTTTTTTCATTTGTAACTATTAATTCTTGTGTAAGATCTCATCGTGCAGACATATTTTAATATTTTGTATCTATCCACCTTTTCGGGCTGTTTCTAGCTTGGAGTAATTATGACTAATACTGCTGTAAATATTTCTGAACAATTCTATGTGTGATATATGTTTTTATTTCTCTGGGGTAATTGTGTACATGTGAATCAATGAGTTGTAAACTAAGCATGTATTTAACTTTGTAAGCAACTGCTGAACAATTTTACATTTCCATCAAAACGGCATGAGCGTTCCTAGTGATTTATATTTTTGCCAGCACATAGTATTGTCAGCTTTTTAATTTTATCTATTCTAGTAGGTATGTCATTGTGGTTTTAATTCATGGTGTCAAATCTTGTTGAGCATTTGTTTTGTGCTTACTGGCCATTTGAATATTTTCTTTTGGAATTGATTGTAGAATTCTGTTGTCTGTTCTAAAATTATTTTTTTCTATCTTATTATTAAGTGATAAGAGAGTTTTTCTCCCTGTATTCTGGATATTCCCCCTTTATTAGATGTATGTATGGAAAATATTTTCTCTGTCTTTGGCTTGCTTTTTTATTTTCTTAATGGTGACTTATGAAGAATAGATGTTTTTACTTTTGATAAAGTCTGATTAATCAAGTTTTTCTTCTATGGTTCTTTCCCTCCACCCCTCTGTGTATGTGTGTCCTAGCAAAGAAATTTTTGCCTACCCAAGTGGAAAGAGTTTCTCCTATTCATCTGAAAGTTTCATAGCTTTAGTTTTTACATTTAGGTTTATGATCCATTTTGAGTTAATTTTTTATGTATGATGTGAGGTAATGATTATATATATAATATCATATATATACACACACACATAGAAAATCTGGTTATTCCAGAGATGATCTTAACCATGTAATCTAGGTTAACATCACCAGTAATAAATCATGTTGATATCATGTACCCTTGATATGCTGTGATAAAAAGGGCTATTATATTTTCAGAAATAAGGAAGATCAGAGCAGAACTAAGTGAACTGGAAAACAAACAAACAATACAAAGGATTAACAAAACAAAAAGTTTATTCTTTGAAAAGATAAAAGTGACAGACTTTGCTAGATTAACCAAGAACAGAAGAGAAAGGACCCAAATTAGCTCAATTAGAAATGAAAAAGGGGACATTACAACCAACACCACAGAAATGTAAAACATCAGCCATGAATATTACATAAATCTCTACGCACAAAAACTAGAGAATGTAGAGAAAATGGACAAGTTCCTGGAAACACACAATCTCCCAAGACTCAACCAGGAAGAAACAGAACTCCTGAACAGACCAACAGCGAACAGTAGATCAAAATAGTAATTAAAAACTTCCAACAACAACAACAGCAACAACACTTTGGACTAGATGGATCATAGCCAAATTCTCTCAGACGCAAAGAAGACATGGTACTCGAAATACAGAAATTATTCCAAAATCCTGAGAAGGAGAGAACCCTCCCCAACACATTCTACAGAGCCAGTATCACTCTGATACCAAAGTCTGGAAAGGATACTACAGGAAGAAAGAAAGAGAGAGAGAGAGAGAGAGAAAGAAAGAAAAGCCCAGAGCAATATCCCTTACAAATGTGGATGTGAAAATCTTCAACAAAATACTAGCAATCGAAATTCAACATCATGTCAAAAATATCCACCAGGATCAAGAGAGTTTCATGCTAAGGCTGCAAGGATGGTTCAACATACATTAAATTAATAAATGTGATTCACCACATAAACAAAAGCAAAAACAAAGACCATGTAATCATCTCAGTAGATGCAGAAAAGCATTCAACAAAATTAAGCACCATTTTGTTATAAAACCCTCAACAGACTAGGCATAGAAGAAACATATCTCCGAATTATAAGTCATATATGAGCATTTTTTTAAAAAGAATACCTGAATTTGCTTTCTTCTCTGAAATAGCCTTTAAGGTATCATATAAGAGTTTATTCTACCTAAATTTGTTGTTTATTTCACTCACACAGGGGAGTAGTCTCAGGATTAAAGATCTTTTAGGTTCAGCGTGAGTTCCAGGAGATTTTACTTCCTACAGTGAGAGATAGCTCTACTCCTTTCTTTTAATTCTTTAGTTCCTTTCTCCCCACCCACCAGTCAGAAAGGGAAAAAGAATCAGCTATAATTCTGTCTTTTTCCTTATGATATTTAAAAAACTATTAGCAAGGATCCTCAGAAACCTCAAGTAATATGACTTGGAGGGCTTGGGAGTGGGGCTGACATTATGATCCACACTTCCTACAACTCTGCTCTCAAATAGACTGTTTCTTATTTGGGTCATCAGTTTTGAAGTTCAAGATATAAGGCTAGTCCTTGCTTGATTGCAGTTAATAGTGTAGTTTGGTTTGTTTTTAAAAATATTTTTGTTTATTTGGTTAGACATTAAAGGCATCAAGGAATGCAATGCAGCTTCAGTTATCTTAATCTAGAAATTCTCCCTTCGTTTATGCTCCTGGTTATAAAATTGATTCATGCCCACTGTGGAAAATTTAGAAAATATTCACAAAGTGAAGGAAGGAGGGAGGGAAGGAAGAAAAGAAGGAAAGAAAGAAAGAAGGAAGGAAGGAAGGGAAGGAGGGAGGGAGGGAGGGAGAAAGATCACCCATAATACTATTTTGAGATAGTATTATAATTTTGAGCCATTATAGTTTTTTCTGCAAATAATATGGTTAAAACCAAAACTTACAGTGTGTTTAAAAGTTTGAGTTTTTCTTTTTTTAAGTTATCTTACTAAGCATTACTGTTTTCAAAAATGCAATTTACAGTTTACAAAATATTCCATATACTAATTTCTCACATTTTGCGGATTGTTTGCTGATGCAATGAACATCTTTATAAACCTTTATCCTTAGATGATTTATTTCTGCAGGATGCATTCCTGCATTCCACATTTGAAGTCAACACATCAAAAATTTAGAACTTTAAAAATCTCATGCACTAGCCAGTTTATTTTTCTAGAAATGTTTAGCAGGCCTACACAATACTAATTAGAAGTGTCTGCCTCACCTTGCCTTTCCAACCTCATTCTAACCTTGCTACTTAAGGGTTTTACAATTTTGGCCCAGAACAGGGCTTTGCACACAGTAGGTGCTCAGCGAGTGCTTTCATGATGATGAGTGCTTGCACTCTGCTTAGCATTAAAATTTAGTGCCTTAGTCTAAATCTTTTTTTAATTATTATTCTTTTTATTGTTGGGGATTCATCAAGGGTATAATAAACCAGCATCAGGCTAAATCTTAGTAGGTGGTTGAAGCAACCACCTATGTAAAATCTGGGCAGCCCCAAGGTGCCTGCCACACCTGCTTTTAGCCTATCTGCAGTCATCTGCTATCCAGGGACAGGGAGAGGGAAGCCGGGAAGCTGAGCCTGAGTCCATTTCAGAGTAGAGTCCGATCATTATTGGTGCCTGGTAGTATACTAGGACACCAGGAGGCAGACTAGTGGGAGAAACTATGTGGTTTATAGATCCAACCTTGACTTGGCCTTGATGGACAGGTATATGCCACCGAGTTTTCTTCTGATTCCCATACTCCTTGAGCATGTGTCTTTACTGTTGAATGCAGCAGAGTGCTCCAGGAAACATCAGCGCTAGGTGGTCACTCCATTCTCAGGGACTAGATCTCGAAGTCCCTAAACTGCAACTTATAGTTTTCCTGCTGAACATGCCCTTTCGTTCAATACTTATTTAATGAAACCGCGTTGCAGTTTTGTGTGCAATGCATGTAACGTAGGTGTGCAGGATCTTCTATTAGATTTTGAAATCGCACTGATGATCAAGGCATAGTCTCTCTTCAAACTTGGCAGAAAATAAATACCTCAATGTGTCATGGCAAAATGAGTAGGACGCTATGACAGATGTGAAAAGCAAAGCAAAACATCATGCAGGTACCTGGTGGGGGCTACTAACCAGACATCCTTGGCAGCACAGGGCAGGGGCACCCCCAGAGAACAAGGACAATGAACACAGTTTCTTCTGCCACTTCTCTTCTCCCCCTCCTCTCCACAAACAGGTTGTGACAAAACCTTGAAGGAGAAAATTCGTCATGAAGGGGCAGGTGGAAAGGTGTGTTGATGCGCTGAGGTGCCTGAGGTGGGCTGATTTCAGCTTCCTGTGAGCTAAAGTTTTGGTGTCACCAGAAGAACCCCGCTCCTCTTTCCAGAAACACAGGCTGAGGACTCTCTTTATTTCTGAAAATTCCTTTGCATTTCTTTGTTTTCATTTTCTTTGTAATTTGTCTCTGATCTGTTAGCATTTTAAAAAATGTGCTTAGCTCTCTCATTTCTGAAGTTTTTCTAATTCTGATTTATGTTTTTCTTTAGTTGCTTCTATTATTTTATGAATGCCTTTCAGCTTATATCGAAATGCAGGCGGTCTCTGAGTTATAAACATCTGACTTACACACAGCTTGCACTTACAAGTGGAGGCTATTACAAGTAATAGGTAAATGTGCCTGTTCCAACTTACATACAAACTCGAGAACAAACCTACAGAAACTCTCTTGTTCATAACCCAGGGGCTGCCTATGGCTGTGGTTTTTTCTGCTTCATGGCTATGTTTTTGGCATTTCTAGGTTTGCAATTGTGACTTATTCGAATTTTCTCCTGCGGTAGGCAGAATAAAGTCCTCCATCCCAAGATGTTCATGTCCCTATCCCCAGAACCTGTGGATACTTCATGTTACTTGGAAAAGAGGAATTACATCTGTAGATGGAATTAAGTTTATCAGCTGGCCTTAAAATACAGAGACTATCTCAATTATCCGGGTGGGCCCAATATAGTCACAGCAGTCTTTAAAATAGGACAGGGAGGCAGGGAGGGGTGACAGAGAGAGATTTGATGATGACGACGTGTGCTTTGAAGATGAGGGAGCAGCCACCAGCCGTGGAGTGTAGGTGCCTCAAGAAGATGAAAAGGCCAGGGGCAGACCCTTCCCCAGAGCCTCCGAAGGCTTCAGCCCAGCGGACACCTTGATTTTAATCCAGTGAGTCTCTCGGACTCCTGATTTCTGTAAATCAGATAAGATAATAAAGTATCTTATTTCTTACATCAGAAAGATAATGAATTCGTGTTAAGTCACTAAATTTGTGGTAATTCATGATAGCGGTGACAGGAAACGAAAACACCTTTTGCAGTATCTGTGCGCCGGGTTCCAAAGCCGTTCTTTCTTGCTGCTGTTGGAGGCAGAGAACTTGGCTCTTCTGGTGGAGGTAAGTTTCCAGGCTCGTTCCGGCCTTCCCAACCCCTAGCAGGGCCTGGGGAGGCAACACTCGTCCTGTGCACGGGACTGGGGCAGACTCTCCTGAGATGGAGCTGAAATCAGATCCTGCTGTTTTCAACCTTACCGTCGCAGGAAGCATGTTTCTTTGCCCAGACTTAGAGGTGAAGACAAAATGGAAATTGGAGAATTTCCTTCTTCTTTCTCAGTTTTTTGCTGTCCTCTCTGTTCTTTATCAATTGGGTTAACACCTTCTAATTTAAAAATAAAGAAAAGAGATAAAAGCAAGAAAAACCTGGCTGGGGTGTGGAAGAAAGGCAAGCGAGCAGAATATTGAGGGGGGAGGCAGCACCCCTCCCGTCAGCTCCAGGAGGGATCAGGGTTCGGTTTGCTGCACCCCCGGCTGGAAGCTCTCCTACACCCTCTTGACTTTCACTTTTTTTAATCCGTGTGTGGCCCTAGAGTTCTGGAAAGCATTCAGCCTCGTGCATTTTGACAGAGTTTTCAAACAAGCCGTCCTTACACTAAAAGACCCAAACCAGTGCCTTTAGCCGTGTGTCTCAGCCCCGGCGCTGTCGGCGAGGCTGGCGCGCATGCGCCGCCCGGGGCCGCCCCTCCCGGGAGGGCCTGACGAGCCTGGTGGAATATATAAAGAGTGCTTCGTTATGTACATCTTATGCTGAAGAAATGCAAATGAATGCAAGTAAAAAGGCGAGTTCCAAGGAGCGGCACCAAGGCGTCTGCCTGCAGCCCGCTTATCACACTCTGTAGCCCGTTGTTCGCGCCGTTGCGGGTTTGCACCTGCAATTACCTCTGCACACCTGGGAGTGCGCAGGTTTTGTTGATTCCACGTCAGGAATGCTCAGCCTACGTGCTTCCCAGAATAAAGAGCCTTCTAGATCTCGGAATTTAAATACCAACGTGACAATTGCTTTTGTTCTTGATTGTTTAAAAAAGACATTGGGGAAAGGAAAAAAGAGAGAGAAACCAAAGAAACAAAAAAGAAAAGTGAGGAAAGTCTCTCACCTACCTTCAAAGGAGTCGAATTTCCAAATCAGGGGACTTTCAGGCTGTGCTGCTTTTAAGTATCAAGTGAACTCAGCCCCTCCCTGCGCCCCCCCAAGGTGAGGTAAATTCCACCCCCGGCTCTCAGGACAGACCGCCTCGATTTCTACAAAGGCAGTTGGGAATCATTTACCCTGCAAGATTCTCTGTGGTGATAACAAGGTTTTCAAAATGAGAAGGAGTCTGAGATCATCTTCAAAACGTTCTCAAGTGAAATCTGCCCCCGATTCTCCAGAAGATTCCTCTGGAAGAAAGCAGATGCAGACTGTCAGTTTAGGTTGTTGAGAATGATGTGATTTTCTGCACCTGTGGTTGAAGATGCCTGTCATTTCTGGTTGAGGTGAACTGCGTGAAAGGAAGCTGAACTACAGCAGATGTCGTAGGTCAAATCGGTCTATCATTGCTGGCCGACTGTGAATGAACCGCACCTTCCAGTTGGGCAGGGAATATTTCTTTGGTCTGGGTTTTTTCACAAGTGGTTGTGTATAGTGCAGGCCTGGGAGAGCCAACAGTAGCTCCACACTGCAAAGAAAGATAGATGATAAGCACAGAAGGGCTTTGCTGTAGTCTCTGAGTATACTGCCAATCTAAGAAACAGTGGTGTGGCTCTAAGTTATAATAGGAGATACTAGATAAAGACAACCATTATTTATGAGGCTTTACTAAGAGTAAAAATCATATGTAGACACTTAGAGTTGTGTGCATTTTTATCAATAAGAATAATGGTTAACCAGTACAGACTAGTTATTATGAATATGTGCTCAGCCCTTGATATGCAAATACCCAAGGTAACTTGCTAAAAAATTCACAGAGGTGGGGACTATTATCATCAGCATATCATAAATCAGGACATTGAGGCTTGAAGAACTTAGTACCTTTCCCAAAGACTCGGGAAAGGTTATCGTTTAGTAATACTCGTTACTAAATTAACTAGTATTACTTTGTCAGAAGAGCATTTGAATTCAGTTGGCTTGACTCCAACGATCAAGCTCTTAGACCCTGCAGAAAATTCACAAATACATATTAACGGAGAGAAGGACGATCTTAGTAAGTTTTTCATCTTTGATCCAGCATTTGACATTGATTAATGATTTAAAGACACCAGAAGATATGGGCAGGAAACATTAACTGAGAAGAGATTCACTTTTGGAACATGATATTATGGTATTATCTTCAAAATGAACTTTCTAGACACTTGTTGAGATCCCCTGAGCAGTCTGTAGACCCCCTAATAATGGACTAAATGGATGCATTAGAACCTTAGCGCTTTCTCCAAGGGCCCACGGAGTCAATGTCCAAGGCTCGAGCTAAATTTCCTCCATTTCATCAGCTGAATGATGAAAAACCGGAGATCAGTTGAAAACCAATATGTTCATATTGATTTCTTTCAGAAGGACATCAGGGTAAGACAAGGTGCAGCCGGAATTATCCCACTTACAAATGGGTGTGCCACTGGAAAATATTCCTTCAGAGCAAATTTGCGCTGTGTCAGTTTTCCAGTTGGAGAAATTTTGTCCCTGCTTTTCCTATTTACTTTCCCTATTTGCTGAAGGAGACTGTAAATTCACAGGCGTAGATGGTGCCTTCTCAGAAACGTAGCTATGCAGACCTGTAGAGCCCAGAGGAATAGACTTCAGCCGGCAAGGCAAAATCAGTGCTAAAATTCCACGGGAGAGGGGCGAGTGTCACAGTTTACACTGTCCCTCTCTTTATTTATTTATTTATTTTTGGAGACAGAGTCTCACTCAGTCACCCTGGGGTTGAGTGCTATGGCATCACAGCTTACAGCAACCTTAAACTCTTGGGCTTATGTGATTCTCTTGCCTTGGCCTCCCAAGTAGCTGGGACTACAGGTGCTTACCACAACACTGGGCTATTTCTTGATCAGCCTGGTCTTGAACTCCTGAGCTCAGTCCCCTTGCTTTGGCCTACCAGAGTGCTGGGATTACAGGTGTGAGCCACCACACCTGGCCCTGTCCTACTCTTTAAATTAGTGCCTATTTATTGAGTATCTATTTGGCAAAGGTGCTGGGCTTTGGTTTGGTGCTGGGGCAAAGTGAAAGTTGAAAGAGAAATTATTCCTTCCCACAGAAAGCTTATACTTTTATATGTAAAATGGCTGTGTTCACCTCTAACACACGAATTCAAGTGCCAGATAGTGGTACAACTATTGGCTGTCTAAGAGATAATAGTGTATAATCTTATCTAGTGGTTACTGATAACAGTGACATTAGAGGGAAAACCAAGGCATTGCATAGTGGGAATATTTGGTGGTTAAACCACAAGACCTTGTGAGTGATTAGACGTCCAGGGATTAGTTCAGTTAGTGAGCACGGTGATATTGAGGTAATCATTTACATGGAGCAGCCTCCCCTCCTTGAGGAAAATACAACTGCTGACGAGGTGAGGAGGACACATAAAAAACTCATGGGAAGGATGGTGAAGCCATGAGCGCTCTTCACATATGAAGCTCAGGATTTGTATTATTTCATCCCCACATGCTGATGTCTGCTACATCATCAGGTCAGAAACAAAAATGTGAGCCAAAATAACCTGTTGGAGTATAAAGAATGATTGGGCCAGAAGTCTTTAAAATAAAAAAATAGACAGGGTCTCACTCTGCTGCCCAGGCTGGAGTGCTTTGGCCGATCATAGCTCCTTTTAACTCCTGGTAGCTGATAATTTGAGCAAATTCCTTTATCTCCAATTCCTGGGTTCAAGTGATTCTCCTTCCTCAGCCTCCCATGTACTAGCACTACAAGTGTACACCATCATGCCTAGCTAATTTTCTTTTTTCTTTTTTTGTAGAGACAGAGTCTCACTTTATCGCCCTGGGTAGAGTGCCGTGGCGTCACACTGCTCACAGCAACCTCCAGCTCTTGGGCTTAAGCGATTCTCTTGCCTCAGCCTCCCTAGTAGCTGGGACTACAG
>CAUYON010038948.1:0-37894 GCA_963573935.1 Arctocebus calabarensis | reverse complement strand
AAAAAAAAAAAAAAAAGAAGTGGTGAGACCTTGGACAATCACTTTTCCACTTGCTTTCTGGGTCGTGAGGAGGTTGAACTAGATGGCCTCTGACCAATTAGCTGCATGCTGGTATAATTTCAGCACCTGTTCTTTGGGGGGAGAAAAGGCCCTATTTGCAGTGTCTTCTGATTTCTGTGGTGTAAGTATTATACTTCCACTATGGCTATTTTCACTCTACCATGTGAAGACTTGAATGCACTTGAATGCAGACTTGGGAAAAGATGCACGCACTCAGCTGTCAAGAGTAGCTATGAGCTTCAGGAGCCAGTCCCAGCCCACCTTTGCTGCTAATTCTGACACCTGCAAATTTCTTCCTGTTACCCAGATGAATGTTATGCTGCAGGTGCAATATAGCATCTCTGTTACATATCTAGATATTCATCTCTGCTTATACAAGTGTACCTAGACCTGGCTACATGGCTTACTGGCTGTAGTACAAAACAAAAATGCAGTCCCCTTGTTCAAACAGCCAGGAAAAAAGTATCATTATTAGTACTAAAATATAGAGCTTTTCTTCTTTCTTCCATGTTTCTCATAGTGGTGTTTTAAATTTTCTATTTAATATTGTTCTAAGTAAACAAGCATTTAAAATTAAATCATTCTTATCAATTTTACTATTCTTTATGATGTGCAATGCTAGTTTTACATGTGAACATAAGTGTGTTTAATCACTGAAATGACACAATTGCATTTCATGAGTGTGTGTGACATAGTGGACATACTCACAAAACTAGCCCTATTGTTTGCATTTCATTTTTTTGATATGCACACATTTTACCAACTCTTTCCCTCTTTAGCTTACTGATGAGTAAGGTGGGACTGGATGGAAAATGACTTATGAATTTTCCTCTTTCCCTTTCCTTCTTGGCACAGTTTTCAGCATACATACATGGTTGGCTTATGTAGGAAATCAACACAAGAAAGAAAAGATATGTGTGGTTCCCTGATTATGTTTCCTGAAAGTAATTTCTTTTTTTTCTGTGTTTAAACCAAGTCCTGGTTTGGATTGAACACATAGTCTTTTGGGGCCATAGCTCCCATGTTACTCAGGTGCACACCCAACACCCTTACCTTGTACTTGCTTTGAGTCTTTGCCACAGATCACAAGATCATTGACATTCTGTGGTCCTGGGGCATTGCAAATGCTATATGCCAATGGGGCATATGTGGTTATGCCTGCTCCCATATATCCCCTGCCCATTTTTGTGCCCATGCCCCATTGGATTTCAAGTATGAAGAACTTCAAGACAGTAGAATATGAAACCCCAAATGAGGCCCTTGTGATCTAGGGCCCTTGAGCGAC
Source organism: Arctocebus calabarensis (assembly GCA_963573935.1). NCBI lineage: Eukaryota > Metazoa > Chordata > Mammalia > Primates > Lorisidae > Arctocebus > Arctocebus calabarensis. Next base: position 36,549 of record CAUYON010038948.1, on the reverse strand, counting down.
TACATAGGTCATATGCCCAGGAAGTTTGGCTTGTGAAGACCATTGTTTATGCCTGGGTCCATTCTGGACATTGTCAGTGCTGTCTTACATGTTAAATATTTTTAATATTCAGTCTTGCTGGACATTTTTCTTTTTTAGGAACTCAGAATACTTTAAGAAACACATTCTCATTAATCTTTCTCAGATTTTTCTTAGGCGAACTATGTTGGCTGGATTCAGTAAGACATATTGGTGTGATCTGAATATTATGTTGCCTCAAAATTCATATGTTGACATCCTAACCAATGAGGTGATCATATTAGGAAGTGGGAACTTTGGGAGGTGAAATGAGCTCTCCCCAGACACCTGCTGATGCCTTGATCTTGAACTTTCCAACCTCCAGAACTGTGTAGAATAAATTTCTGTTGTTTATGGGTTTATTGGCTGCTGGGTTTATGGCATTTAATACAGCAGTCCAAACAGACCAAGACAGATGTCCTAGGGGACCAGATAAATGGAACCTGGCCCACTCAGAAGCAAAAAATTTGGTTGGGTTGTCATAAGTATCTTGTGTGGAAATGAGAATCATCAATGAAGGACACAACTAGAAAGAGTTAAGCTATGAGAAAACAGCTCTAAGTCAGTGGTTCTCAGACTTAGAGGTTCTTCAGATCACTGAAGCATTGCCTAAATGCTCACCTTTACTGGTGGGACTCTGGTTCACTTTGGGGTGGGAGTGAGTGGAACCATCAGAGATTCTTTTCTTACAACCCCTGCATATTTCTGTGGCTGAGGGTCAACTCACCTCAATTTGAGAAGCACTGCTGGAGAAAGTAAACTGTGAAAGAAGGGACAGACCACAGGCTTAGCAGGACTCAATAGATCTTTATTCAATAAATGAAGGAGTGAAGGAATTAAAGGGTGAAAGAGCACCAGAGATGCCTATGGGCTTCAGGGAGCAGTTATAGGAAGTAGCATAGTTTGAGCTTCCTGTCCAGTTATGTTCTGTGTCCAGCATCCATGCCAGGGTTGGGGAGCAGAAGGCCTCCGCTCTTGCTTATTGAATGGTTGAGTTAGAGAAAGGGCCCCAGAGTCCAAGGACTCAAGGAGATTTGAAAGGCATAGGAGGTGAGAGATCCTCTATGTTCCCTTTCTGCGGTCAGAGACCTCGCCTAGTTGTGCTATCTGAAGTCACCTCTGGGTCCCGAATTTGCTCCTTTCTGTGCATAAATCCAGCCAGACTGTGCCAGGAGCTCAGGTTTGCGGAGGGCAGAACCCTCTTCAGCTCCAGCTCCCCTTCCAAATCTTTAGAGGAAGTGCTCCTCGCTGTTCTATCACCTGTTCCTGCACCTCACCAGGGAAAGTCAGGAGCTAAATCCCATGGATTTGGCTGTCTGGGGCACAGAAATGCCACTTGGGTCAACTGCCTGTTCCCTGATCTCCAGCTGGAAGGCTCTACTCCCTTCTTGGAATTCCCAGAGCCTTTTCTCTGCCTCTTAGACATTTGTTGCAGCCAGCCTTGTGTGGCTTGTTTTCTGCTAGTAAGTGGGGTCTGGCTGATTTATCTCTGTGCACCTTTCTCCACTCCAGTGCTTATTTGGCACTGAGCTACCCGGGCAGGTATTGCAACACACAGTGGTGGAACGAAGGCTGAGAGGTCTGTGACCTGAGCGCTCACCTCAGGCAGTGGGGTGGGCTGCTGGGCTTTGAAGGCTCTTCCTAAGATAGGGCTTCATTCATCAGGGTCTCGTGGTATAGGCACCAACACTTATCCACAAGTGCCATTGAGTGGAGGCCAGGAATGGCCTTGAGCAGGTCAGCTGTTTGCTGAGCTGTGCTGGAAGGGGGCTGTTGAAATGCACATCCTATCCTCAGTGATCTCCAGATGGGAAGGGAGCCAGTCTCTACAAAGGGGGGAGCAGAGACCACAGAACAGGGGCCGATGATGAAACTAGAACTGCTGCAGGGTCATGCCATGAAACCAGCTGAGACCAAATTTTGTCATCTGTTGGATGAGAATAATAGTTAGAAAACAGAAGAAGGATGTAGAGGATTTGGTGACCTCCTATGTCTGCTTTTAGCATCCGCCTGCTCTTTCCTGGCTTGTGTTGCCAGGGCTTCTGCACACTCATTGTACCCCCTTCCTCCACAGGGCCAACCACCCACAGCCTAAACCCTCCCCCCACTTCCCTTCCTTCTCTCTCAATCAGGACTACAGCAATGATTACCACTATTTAATAGTGGCACTTATTGCATCCCCTGTGCTTTACTAAGTTGTTTATTATGTATGCATGCTTTTAAGCCTCATGGCCACCCAATGAGGTAGTCATTTTTATCCTCCTCTTGTGCTAAATGAGGAAATGAAGCTCAGAGAAGCAAAGTAACTTTCCCAAGGATACACAGTTAGGGAGGTGAAGAGCTGGATCCAAATATCACGTTTGTCTGACACCAGGGCTTGGGATCTCTACCACCACACCCCACCAACTTTCTGAATTACTCCTCCATCTTGAGTCCTGGAGCTGTAGATTCCTGCTGGTGTCTGGCTGGTTAATTTTAAAATTATTTAAGGATAAGGGTCTGGCACTTCATGTGCTGGCCGTTGGCATTTTAACCCACCTCTTTGGCTTGTAGCCTAGGGATGAGATTCTGGGATGCTGGACTATGAAGCTGGGGAGAGGTCGCCAGAGCTTGTGCTGTGAGATCAACCCTCCACCTTGTTCTCTCCTTTTTCCTTGGAGCAGCCCAGCCCCTCTTTGCCTCCATCTCTGAGCCTCATTGCAGGCAGAGGGTCTTGTGGTGGTGTCTTGTGGGGGGCATGCAGTTTCCCTATCTTGGGCTCCTGGCACAGAAGCTGTTTGAGATGTATTTAAGCTGCCTGCTGGTTCTGAGGACAGAGCTAAGTTGGACAAAAGACCCCCACTTTAGCTCCAGACCCTCTTTTGCCATCAGAGTAAGGCCTCTCCCAGCTGAGTGAGTAAAGGTAGGGGCCAGTATCCCTTTGGCTGACAGGGTTAGGGACCTTGGAGCTTTGGGGAATGGAACACTGCTCTGACCCCTGAGCTGGGGCAGGTCCTGGCCTCTGTGAGGTGAGGCTGGAGACAGGCTTCCTTCTACCCACTTTACTGGGAGGTTGAGGTCACCTATAGCTCTAGCAAATGACTGGGGCTCTGCATTTTCATCTGGGGCTGCGTCATACTGGGCAGACTTTGTCATTCCTTTATGTCACTCCTTTCTCATCTGTAAGGAAGGGATAACGAGTCTGCCTCACCTACTCCCTAAGGGCTGCTGTGAAAATACTTGAGAGATAAGAAACACATGTCAGTGAGTGGAGAAAGCTTAAAATATAAATGAAGATAAATGAGGTGGTCATTGGACAAAGAGTCATGAATCAGACATTGAAGTGGTCATTTGAGGGTTTCTACCTAGAGCACAAGACAGTTTAAAAGAAACTTATTGAAAACTCATGGTTAGTAAACACTGCTAAAGTCGTGATTCAGAGTGGTTAAGAACAAACCAGCCCACTCATGAAACATATGTGATCCATGGCTTATGTATGCTTCTGTTGTAAAGAACAAGCACCTTTTTTTTTTTTTTTTTTTTAAAATAAGCTAAGTAATGTATTATGTCTTGCTATAAGGCATACTTTTGTATAGATTTATCAGAATAAAGGGTTGAAACAGCTTTGGTGCCTGCTGTAATCCACACACATGCTCATTTCCTCATGAATAATAATTAGATGATCTTGGAGAGAATGTCCAGTCATCTGGAGGATCTGAGAAGTCATGCAAAGGGGGGATGAATGAACCCTGGGGCCATGATAGGGCTGTGCTATGGGCTGTCATCCCCCCAATTCCATGTCCAAGTTAAGAACACTTCATCTTTTTTTTTTTTATTATTAAATCATAGCCTTGTACATTAGCCCAATCAAGGGGTACAATGTGCTGGTTTCATATATAATCTGAAATATTTTCATCAAACTGTTTAACATAGCCTTCATGGCATTTTCTTAGTTATTGTATGAAGACATTTGTATTCTGCATTTAGTAAGGTTCGCCAGTACCCTTCTAAGATGCACCATAGGCACCATTACAGCAGGCACCAAAGCTGTTTCAACCCTTTATTCTGATAAATCTATACAAAAGATTCCATAATTGGTAGGTGTGACCCCACCAATTACCCTCCCTCCACCCCAACCTCACCCTCCCCTCCCCTCCCTTGCCCCTTTCCCCATATTCTTGTGCTATAGTTGGGTTATAGCCTTCATATGAAAGCTAAAAGTTAGCTTCATAGTACATTGGGATGAGTACATTGGATACATTTTCCTTCCATTCTTGAGATACTTTGCTAAGAAGAATATGTTCCAGCTCCATCCATGTAAACATGAAAGAGGTAAAGTCTCCATCTTTCTTTAAGGCTGTGTAATATTCCATGGTATAAAAGTACCAAAATTTATTAATCTATTCATGGGTCAATGGGCACTTGGGCTTCTCCCATGACTTAGCAATTATGAATTGGGCTGCAATGAACATTCTGGTACAGATGTCTTTGTTATAAAGTGATTTTTGGTCTTCTGGATATATACCTAGTAAAGGAATTATAGGATCAAATGGCAGGTCAATTTTTAGATCTCTAAGTATTCTCCAAACATCCTTCCAAAAGGAATGTATTAGTGTGCATTCCCACCAGCAGTGTAGAAGTGTTCCCTTTTCTCCACATCCACGCCAGTATCTCTGGTTTTGGGATTTTGTTATGTGGGCTAATCTTACTGGAGTTAGGTGATATCTCAAAGTAGTTTTGATTTGCATTTCTCTGATGATTAAGGATGGTGAGCATTTTTTCATGTGTCTGTAGGCTGTGCACCTGTCGTCTTTAGAGAAGTCTCTCTTCAAGTCTTTTGCCCATCCTGAGATGGGATCACTTGTTCTTTTCTTGCTAATACGTTTGAGTTCTCTGTATATTCTGGTTATTAAACCTTTGTCAGAGGCATAACCTGCAAATATTTAGATAGAAGTTCCTTATCAACATGCGATATGTAAATATCTTTTGTCAAATTATGAATTGTCTTTTTATGTTCTTGGTATTTTTTGCAGTTTTAAATTTTGATAAAGTCCAATATATCTATATTTTTCCTTTTTTATATTGTGCTTTTAGGATTAGAGTTAAGAAAACATTGCCTCACAAAAAGTCAGGAAGATTTACTTTTATGTTTCCTTCTAATAGTTTGATATATTTAGCTCTTATACTTAGGTCTATTGCATTTAAAAAATTAATACTTAGATTACACATTCATATTTTTTCTGTTGTGAACTTTATGCTTATCTGACTTGTTCATTTCCCCATTAGGTTGGTTTTTATTCTTATTGATTTTTGTGAGTAATTTATGTATTATGTGTTAATGCTTTGTTTTATTTGCTGTAATTTAACATTCTTGTTTGTATTTTGCCTTGTAACTTAAAACAAATTTTTTAAAACCAATTGTTAAGTAAAAGGACTCCAGTGTCTTGAATATAGGGATAAAAGGGAGGATTTTCTTCTTGGGATGCATCTATAATTGGGCTTATGACTAGATCACAGAATTGTATTCCTTCTATAATTTCCTGGTAAGTGGGTACTCTTGGATCAGAAGCACTTCGTGAAGAATAGAAACTCGGAGTTGTGGTTAGGAATGCAGACTTTGGCATCAGCCATTCTTTGGTTTAAATCCTGATTCTGGTATTTACTGGCTGATTAATCTTGAATAAAGTGCTTGCTTTCTTTGAGTTTATCTTCCTCATCTGTAAATTGGGGACAATAATCCCTGTGTCACAAAGTTATTGTAAAGAGTCACTGAGGGAGTGCTTGTGTCACCAGCAATGTGACTGATCAGAAACCAAAAAGTATTCCCATTAGAAACATTTAGAAATGCTGGAAATGGTGTGGTTATAATATTAAATGCTTTGGTGAGCTTGTAGAAAAGAAAAGGGGGATAGAGATGCTTAATTGCCTGAAAACTAGGAGAATAGACATGTAAACGGGCAGGATGCCCATCTAATGTGTGTGTGTGTGTGTGTGTGTGTGTTTCAGAGTATGAGGAGGTGAGGTGTAGCATGCACTGAGTATAGAGACAAGGTCTTTAGCCACACAACACAGGATGCTGGAACTTAGCCTCCACTCACAAAACACAGGACCTTTAAAAGTTTTCATCTTTTGAGAAATGATAGACCAGGAAAAAAAAAATCTATCCCTTACTCAAGGATAATATAGGAAGTTTGTTTATTTCTGCTCAATCTCTGGGTAGAAAAAGACCTTGTATGACTTCAAAACACAGGCCTTATATTCTTCACATACATCTCATGCTAAGATTTATATTGAGGATCCTCAAGATGAGAAAATAAAATATCAGTCTCAGATTTTTCTTTCGTGGAAATTTTACTGAGTAAAAATGAAGAGGAAATATTCCTCACTCATTTCATGAGGCAGAACATTGACACTCAAAGCTAACAAGAATAGTACATGATAGTAAAATTTCAGGCCAATCTCATTTATGAACATAGATGAAAAAAAAAGGTTGTTACAAAAAAAAAGAATCCAGCAATAAGTAGATGGATAACATATGATGTCCAGGCTGGGTTTATTTTAGGGATGTGAATTTGTATCACAGTAGTATATCGATTAATTTTAATTCACCCCATTACAGCTTAAAGGAGAAATAGCTTGTAATGATTTCAATATGGGTACAAAAATTTGATAGAATTTCTTAGCAAGAGAAGAATGGAAGGGAATTTCCCTTAGACATACCAAAATTGCTCTCAGAAATGTCAAATTTAATACAAAATTGAGGAAAACATCCCTTTTCAAGGGATGTTCAAGATCAAGAACAAGGGCTCGGCGCCTGTGGCTCAACGAGCTAAGGCGTCAGCCACGTACCACCTGAGCTGATGGGTTCGAATCCAGCCTGGGCCTGCCAAACAATGACGGCTGCAACCAAAAAATGGCTGGGACTTGTGGCGGGCGCCTGTAGTCCCAGCTACTTAGGAGGCGGAGGCAAAGAGACTCGCTTGAGCCCAGGAGTTGGAGGTTGCTGTGAGCTGTGATGCCACAGCACTCTACCCAGGGTGACAGCTTGAGGTTCTATCTCAAAACAAACAAACAAACAAAAGATCAAAAACAAGAAAATAATATTTGCTGTCACTACTTTAATTCAACATTATCTTGGCAGTCCTAGGCAGCATAGTAACATAAGAAAATAAATAAAAGTTATAAAATTAGAGAAGAAGAAAACTGGGAAGAGTCTCAGATGGTACAATAGAAAAATCTCAAAAGAGCTTACAGATAAATTATTAGAATTAATAAAAGAGAATTTAACACACTTCTTACACACAATTTAATACATAAAAATAAACTGCATCCTAATAACCAGCCTTCAATGGGCACAAAGTGTAATGAAATATATACCATTTATAATACTGTATTTAAAGAAATCTAAAGGTTTGTAAGATCTTTAAGGAGAAAATTATAAAACATTATTGTTAGAAGTTAAAGGAGACATAAAGGGATATTTTATGTGTGTGGATAAGAAGACTCAAATTTATGTAGGATAAAGATGTCAGTTCTACCCAATTGAGCTAAAGAGTCATGCTATTCACATTAAGATTCCAACAGATTTTTTTTCTTTGTAGAATTTGATGCTAATATGGTACTAATTTTTATGGAAGAATAAAGGACTAAGAATACATAAGACATTCATAAAGAAGAAAAATAAAGGGAAACTTATCTTACCTCATATTAAAACTAATAAAAAGCTATATTATTTAAAATTATAACAAATACATGTTAATTAAGATAATATGACATAGGGATGGACTAGTGTCCTTACCTCACACCAACCTCAAAATTAATTACAGGTGGATTAAATTACAGGTGTCTAAATGTGAAAGGCAAACACAATTGTTTAGAAGACAATATTGGAAAACTTATTTGTCACTTTGAATCAGTTAGCAATATTTTTAAAACAACACATGAAAAGAAAAAATCATAAAGGGAAGGATTAATAAATCGGATAACATAAAAAATAACCTCTTGAGAAAAACAACAAAGAAAAAAAGTTAAAATACAGGCCATACTATGAGGATCATGAAACTGAAAAATGGACAAATAACTTGTAAAGGTATTCAGAGAAGTGGAAATATAACTGTCATCCACCACATGAAAAGATGGTCCATTTGTCAATATTCTAAGAAATAAAAATTAAAACAACCATGAGATATCCCATTACCTAACTGACTGAAAAGAAGACTATGTCAATTGGTGGTCAGTCGAAGGCATGATGGCAAATCTTATACATTTCTTATGGGAGGGTGAATTTGTAGCCACTTTGGAAAGTAATTTGGCCCTTTCTGGTAAAAGTGAAGATAATTATAACCAGGAAATTCACCAGGGCTCTAGATATTTATCTTGGGTAAATGCTTGCTCATGTGCAGCATGTGATACAAACAGGAAGATACACAGCAATATGCTTTTTTTTTTTTTTTTGAGACAGAGCCTCAAGCTATCACCCTGGATAGAGTGCTGTGGCATCACAGCTCACAGCAACCTCCAACTCCTGTCAAGTGAGTCTCTTGCCTCCACCTCCCAAGTAGCTGGCACTACAGGTGCCTGCCACAACACCCGGCCATTTTTTGGTTGCAGCCGTCATTGTTGTTTGGCAGGCCCGGGATTTGAACCCGCCAGCTCAGGTGTACGTGGCTGGCGCCTTAGCCCATTGAGCCACAGGCGCCGAGCCAGCAATATGCTTTTTGATAGCAGAAGCATGGGGAATACTTTTCAGCTTTGGAAGGGAAAATTCCATTTTGATACCTACAATGGGATTCTACAGAGCAGTGCAAGTGAGCTGCAGCTACATGCACCCACAAGGACACATCTCAAAAACACAATGAATTGAATGAAAAAATAAAAATTTTGGTGAGTAATACACTATGATTCTATTTATTTAAAGTTCAAAACCTAAGGGAAATTAAACAATCTGTTGTTTATGAATATAAAACATGGTACAGTTACAAAGAAAAACAATGAAGTGATAAGTATAAATGATGGGTGGGCAAGGCTGAATCTGAGGGAGAAAGGCCAGGCTGAGATCAGGGAGAGACCTAAGAACAACTCAAAGGTGCTTGTGAAGTTTTATTTCTTACACAGGATATTGGGGACACGTGTTCATGGTATTGCTTCCCGTCTTACCCGTATGTTATAAATATTCATCTGGATCTATTTAATATTATATCAGAGTGGTCAAGAAACTTTTTATGTAAAGAACCACATAATAAATATTTTAGGGCTTAGTCAGCCATGAAGTCTTTGTCACAGTTACTATTGTTACAGACCAAAAGCAGACATAGGCGATATGTAAATGAATGAATGTGGCTGTGTTCCAATGAAGCTTTGTTTACAAAAGCAAGTGGTGGTAGGGTTTGGTCATTAGAACATAGTTTGCTGACCCCTCTTTTATAAAATCAATTACAAATGAAAAATATATACCAGCAAATACTAAGCAAAATAAATCTTATGCATCTACATTAATAAAAACCAAAATATTTATAAAGAGAAATCTATTATTAATGAAAAAGGGGTTGTTGTGTAATGGTAATAGGAATAAACTGCAGGAATATATAAAACTTCTGGACTTTTATGGTTTATAAAGATAAATTAAAAATAAATAAAGTAGGTTGACAAAATTACAACAGTAAGTATATAAATCCACAATCAGAATGGGTGAGTTTAAAACATCTCTGTCAGTACTTGACAGGTAATACAGACAAAAACTTATAAGACTATAGAAAATATGGATAACAAAACTAGCAAGTTTTGAGTTCATGAACATATATAGTTTATTTTATTTTATTTTTTTTTTGGATTTGGGCTAGGTTTGAACCTGCTACCTCTGGCATGTGGGGCTGGCGCCCTACTCTGTTGAGCCACAGAGGCCACCATTTTTTGTAAGTAATATTTAAAATTTCATGTAATGCTTAGGAAAAAATGGTCCAGCCACATAGTAAATCTAAACTATCAATAAATACCACACTCTTTAAACACAATTCCATAAAACTATAAACCAAGAAAACAGATACGTATGTTAGAGTTTAACAACACATGTGTAGATAATCTATGTACCAAAGAAAAAAAATAACAATGAAAATTAGGAAATATATATAAGCGAATGATAAAGAAAACCTTTGAACTTGTAAGATAGTAGGCCAGGCGTGGTGGCTCACACTTGTAATGCTAGCATATTGGGAGGCTGAGGTGGGAAAACCCCTTGAGCCCAGGAGTTCTAGGGTGGAGTGAACTATGAGCAGGCCACTTCTCTCCAGCCTGGGACAGCAAAGCAAGACCTTGTTTCTGAACAAAAAAAAAAAAAAAGAAAGAAAAATAGGTAGGGGCAAAATTGTGTTTAAAGTTTACCTCTTAGAAAAGAAGACTCCCCCAAACATAAGTGCATTTTACCAAACATTTAAGGAACAGATAATCTCTAATGCAAGAAAGAACAAAAGGAAGCTCTCTAACGCCTTTTATGAAGATAATAGAACCTGGAAACTAGAATCATACAAGAATAGTAGGGTGACAGAAAATAATTTTCAAATTATACCTAAGAACAAAGATCTTAAGTGAAATATTGCAAACAAAACTCAGCAACTTGTAACAAAGGGACAATAAGACCAAGTCAGAATTTTTCCAGCAGTATAAGAATATTTTATTATTTAAAAATGTACAAAGTTGTAGGTATGTAGGATTAATAAGTCTAGAGGACTAGATGAAGTCCTCTTCAACTTATAGCATGAAGGTATTGTTAATAATATTGTATTATATGCTATTACAGTATTATTATGCCATAATATTATACTTTGCCAAGAGAATCAATTTTAGTTACTTTTCTTAGATTATTTAAGAATGTTATGGGGTACGTGTTGTATTTATATACTTTATTTCTATACAACTGAGTCAAAGTTATACATGTAAGTGTGCCCTTCACCCAGATAGTGTGCACTGCACCCAGTAGTGTAAGTTGACCCATTCCCCCTCCCCCAAGCTTCACTTTCACTGAGATTTACTTCCCTGTAGGTGCAAAGTATTGGTGGATTAGTTCCAATTTGGTATTGAGTACAAGTGTTTGTTTCTTTGTTCTTCTCATGTTTCACTTAGAAGAATGGTTTCCAGTTTGCTCTAGGTTCTCCAAAGAGATACTAGATCACCATTTTTTAATGCCTGGGTAATACTCCATAGTATGCACCCTAATATTCCCAACTGATTTTTGACAAAACAGATAAAAACATGAAAGAACCCCTGTTCAACAAATACTGCTAGGAAAACTGAAAGTCACATGTACAAGACTGAAATAGGATCCATGCTTCTTACCATTCACAAAAATTAACTCATGATAGATAAAAAATTTAAACCTAAGGCAGGAAACTATAAGAATCCTAGAAGAAAATGTTTCAGAAACTCTTATAGATATCAGCCTAGGCAGAAAATTCATGAAGACTCCAAAAGCAATCTCAGCAACAACAAAAATAAATAAATAAGTGGGACCTGATCAAATTAAAAGGCATCTGTGCAGCCAAGGACATGATCAAAAGAGCAAATAGACAACCCACAGAATGGGAGAAAATATTTACATGCTGTACATCTGATAAAGCGCCGATAACAAGAATCTGTAAAGAACTCAGGCAAATAAGCAAGAAACAACCAAAAACTCCATTACAAATGGAAGGAGGGAGAGGAGTGGGGGGTCATGGTGTGTGACAAAAAAAATAATAAACTAAAATTAAAAACAACAATAAAAAAACCCAATAAAGTCACAACCATAAAGCAAAAAAAAAAAAAAAAAAGCAGGCAAAAGAAATGAAAAGAAAATTTTCTTTTTTCTTTTTTTTATTAAATTATAATTGTGTACATTGGTGCAATCATGGGGCACAATGTGCTGACTTTATATACATTCTGAAATATTTTCATTGAACTATTTAACATAGCCTTCATGGCCTTTTAATCAATATATGAAAACATTTATATTCTAAATTTAGTAATTTTCACCTGTACCCTTCTAAGATGCACCGTAGGTGTGATCCCACCAATCACCCACCCTCCACCCATCCTCCCACATCCCCTCCTCTCCCTTACCCCTTTCCCCATTTCTTGTGCTATAACTGGATTTTAGCCTTCATATGAAAGCTATAGATTAGCTTCTTAGTAGGGCTGAGTACATTGGATACTTTTTCTTCCATTCTTGAGATACTTTGCTAAGAAGAAGATGTTTCAGCTCCATCCATGTAAACACAAAAGAGGTAAAGTCTCCAACTTTCTTTAAGGCTACATAATATTCCATGGTATAAATGTACCACAATTTATTAATCCATTCGTGGGTCGATGGGTACTTGGACTTCTTCCCTGACTTAGCAATTATGAATTGGGCTGCAATAAACATTCTGGTACAGATATCTTTGTTATGATGTGATTTTTGGTCTTCTGGATATATATACCTAGTAAAGGAATTATAGGATCAAATGGCAGGTCTATTTTTAGATCTTTAAGTATTCTCCAAACATCTTTCAAAAAGGAATGTATTAGTGTGCATTCCCACCAGCAATGTAGAAGTGTTCCCTTTCCTCCACATCCACGCCAACATCTCTGGTTTTGGGATTTTGTGATGTGGGCTGATCTTACTGGAATTAGGTGATATATCAAAGTAGGTTTGATTTGCATTTCTCTGATGATTAAGGATGGTGAGCATTTTTTCTTGTGTCTATAGAGAAGTTTCTCTTCAAGTCCCTTGCCCATCCTGACATGGGATCACTTGTTCTTTTCTTGCTAATACATTTGAGTTCTCTGTGTATTCTGGTTATTAAACCTTTGTTGGAGGCATAACCTGCAAATATCTTCTCCCATTCTTTCTCTCTCTCTTTTTTTTTGTAAAGAAAGAGTCTCACTTTGTTGCCATAGGTAGAGTGCCTTGGTGTCAACACAGCTCACAGCAACCTCCAACTCCTTGGACTTAAGCAATTATCTTGCCTCAGCCTCCCGAGTAGCTGGGACTACAGGCGCCCGCCACAACGCCCAGCAATTTTTCTGTTTTGCAGTTTGGTTAGGGCTGGATTTGAACCCGCCACCCTCAGTATATGGGGCCTGCACCCTACTCACTGAGCCACAGGTTCCGCCCATCTTCTCCCATTCTGAGGCCTGTCTGCTTGCTTTACTTACTGTGTTCTTGGCTGTGCAGAAGTGTTTTAGTTTGATCAAGTCCCAGTAGTGTATTTTTTGATGCTGCTTCAATTGCCTGGGGTACTCATAAAATATTTGCTCAGGCCAATTCCTTCAAGAGTATTCCCTGCACTTTCTTCTAGTATTTTTATAGTTTCATGTCTTTTTTTTTTTTTTTTTTGAGACAGAGCCTCAAGCTGTCACCCTGGATAGAGTACTGTGGCATCACAGCTCACAGCAACCTCCAATTCCTGGGCTCAAGCGTGTCTCCTGCCTCTGCCTCCCAAGTAGCTGGGACTGCAGGCGCCCACCACAACGCCTGGCCATTTTTTTTGGTTGCAGCCGTCATTGTTGTTTGGCTAGTTTCATGTCTTAAGTTTAAATCTTAGTCCAGTGAGAGTCTATCTTAGTTAATGGTGAAAGGTGTGGGTCCAGTTTCAATCTTCTACAGGTCGCCAGCCAGTTCACCCAGCACCATTTGTTAAATAGGGAATCTTTTCCCCACTGAATGTTTTTAATTGACTTATCAAGGATCAAGTAACAGTAAGTAGCTGGGTTCATCTCTTGGTTCTCTATTCTGTTCCATACATCTTCCTCTCTGTTTTTGTGCCAGTGCCATGCTGTTTTGATCACTATCGATTTATAGTACAGTCTGAGGTCTAGTAGTGTGATTCCTCCTGCTTTGTTTTTATTTCTGAGTAATGTCTTGGCTATTCAAGGTTTTTTCTGATTCCATGTAAAACGAAGTATTATTTTTTTCAAGATCTAAAGTATGACAGTGGCATTTCAATAGGGATTGCATTAAAATTGTATATTGCTTTGGGTAGGATGGACATTTTAACAATGTTGATTCTTCCCAGCCATGAGCATGGTATGCTTTTCCATTTGTTAACATCTTCAGCTATTTCTTTTCTTACGAGTTTCATAGTTCTCTTTATAGAGATCTTTCACATCCTTTGTTAGGTAAGCTCCCAAATATTTCATCTTCTTTGGCACTACTGTGAAAGGGATAGAGTCCTTGACTGTTTTTTCAGCTTGGGTATTTTTTGTATATATAAAGGCTACAGATTTATGAGAGTTGATTTTGTAACCTGAGACACTGCTGTATTCCTTGATCACTTCTAGGAGTTTTGTAGTAGAATCCCTGGTGTTTTCCAGATATACAATCATATCATCTGCGAAGAGTGAAAGTTTGATCTCTTCTGACCTTATATGGTTACCCTTGATCTCCTTTTCTTCCCTAATTGCAATGGCTAAATCTTCCATTACAATGTTAAAGAGTCGTGGAGACAAGGGGCATCCTTGCCTGGTTCCTGATCTGAGTGGAAATGATTTCAGTTTAACTCTATTCAATAGGATATTGGCTGTGGGTTTGCTGTAGATGGCCTCTATCAGTTTAAGAAATGTCCCTTCTATACCAATTTTCTTAAGTGTTCTGATTATGAAGGGATGCTGGATATTATCAAAAGCTTTTTCTGCATTAATTGAGGGAATCATATGGTCTTTGTTTTTTAATTTGTTTATGTGCTGAATTATAGTTATAGATTTATGTATATTGAACCAGCCTTGGGACCCTGGAAAAAACCTACTTGGTCATGGTGTATAATTTGTTTGATGCGTTGCTGGATTCTCTTTTTTAGGATGTTATTGAATATTTTTGCATCAATATTCATTAGTGATATTGGTCTATAGTTTTCTTCCTAACGGTGCCTTTTTAAAGTTATTAAATTCTGGTCTAGTTATGTCCTGGTGACTTTATTGTTCTTTCATTTGAGTTTATGGTGGAAAGGGGGCAATGTGTAAAAAAGGGGAAAGTTCTGTGTAACATCGATAAGCAAAATGATAGTATACTGCTGTGATGTTCACTGTTGCTCAGGTTAGAGTGTAGTGGCATCATAGCTTACCGCAACCTTGAAACCCCTGGTTCAAGTGATACTACTCCTGTGCCTGTGTGATTACAGGTGTGTTCCCCCAGCCCTGGCAATTTTTTGTTGTTGTTGAGAGGTCTCGCTTTTGCTCAGGCTGGTCTCACACTCCTGGCCTTAGGTGATCCTCTCACTTCAGCTTCCCAAAGTGCCAGGATTACAGGTGTGAACCACTTTAACTAGGCCTTGTCTGACTTTTGTGAGCTACATTTTGTGCTAGGTATCTGTACTAAGGAGGCTTATGGAATGCTCCCTGACCTTTTGTTAGCTTATGATCTTTTGAAGGAAAGAAGAGGGCAGTAGTTTGCTATGAAGAGAATAACCAGAATTCCTCAAGGAAACATTTATTAAATTACGACAGTGGTAAACTAATAGTTGGTGCTTAGAAATAACAACAGAAGTGTTCTCTTTTGATGTGTTTATACCACCTTGCACAGAGGACCATAGCTATCTTTAGTGTCTGTTTAATTAAAAACTCTTTAGTTGGAGAATAGAAGGTCAGCGCAACAAAAGTTCAGCTGTTACCCTGTTGGAGTTTAGCTTATTGTTTTAGAACGTTGATTTTAAATAATTGGGACAGTTACGTGCCAGTCTGGAGTATGTCAGCTTCAAAGTGACTGGCTCAGTGGTTTTGAGTAGCTTTTATGTTTGGTTAAAAGGTAACTGCCTTGGAATCTCATGAAAAGTATAGACTTCCTTCTCCCACATGAGGCACATCAACACACAATTCTGTGTTTATTTTTTAGTGATTCTCCCTAAGATACTGTTTTGGACCCTGGGGAAGAACCTTCTAAGTTGACTGTTGGTTGTAATGCAGCTGCTCCATTGAATGTATTTGCTTCTGTTTGTCTTTATTCTTGCCAGATTCCTTTGAGCCCATGGGCTTTTAAAAATGTAAATTGCACATATTATGTTATGCACTGTCACTTTGGCTTTTTAGTTACCTTATTAATGGATATGTTTTCACATATGCAAATAATTAAGATGGAGATCAAGTTTCTGGTCCTTATTAAGACATCTAGAAAACCCAACTTCTTCCTATAACTCTTAAATGATCCAATTCTTAAGCTTAAGGTATCAGTGAGAAAGTACATGTGGTTTGACAGTTGGCCTGAGAGTTTTTACCTCCTGTCCATGTGCAATTTATCATTGAAACCCTTACCTATTACCAATTACCATGGTGTGTTGTTGATTAAAGTGAAAGCCCTCTAAGACCCAGGGTTGTGTGTACACCTTCTCAGCTATCAGGGAAATGGGAGGTACTGATAAGAACAGAATTCTTTCATTTGGTGAAGTTGATTAAGACTTCATAGATTAGGTGAAGCAGAGAAATTGGATTTGTTCATTCATTTGTCCTAATAGTTTATTTTCTACTTTATACCAGATACTGTGCTAGGTTTGGAGAAACTGTAGTAGGCAAGATTAATAAACAAATTCCCCCATAGAACTCATTGTCTATTGAGGGAAAAACTTTATTTATTTTTTTAATTTTTTTTTTTTTAAAGAGACAGAGTCTTACTCTATCACCCTCAGTAGAGTGCTATGGCATTACGGCTCACAGCAAGCCAACTCATGGGCTTAGATGATTCTCTTGCCTCAGCCTCTCGAGTAGCTGAGACTACAGGTGCCCATCACAATGCCCAGCTATTTGTTGTTGCAGTGTGGCTGGGCCGGGTTTCAACCCACCACCCTCGGTATCTGGGGCCAGTGCCCTACCCACTGAGCCATAAGTGCTCCCCTATTTTTTTATTATTTATTTATTTATTTATTTATTTTTGGTGACATAGCCCAAATGTAGTCCTTGGTAGAGTACCTTGGTGTCTCAGCTCACAGCAACCTCAGTGTTGGGCTTAAGCAATTCTCTTGCCTCAGCCTCCAAGTAGCTGGGACTACAGGCACCTGCCACTATGCCCAGCTATTTTTTTTATTGTGGTTGTCACTGTTGTTTAGCAGGTCTGTGTCAGATTCGAACCCACCACCAGGTGTATGTGACTGGTGCCCTAACCACCAAGCTCTGGGCGCCAAGCAGAGAAACTTTAATAAAAAAATAGACACATATATGATTTACTATGGTGAGTATTATCAAGGAAGTAAAAATGGGATGATATGAGAGCACATAACAAAGAATCTAATACAGATTGAGTGAGATAAAACAAAGGAATGGGACTAAATGGACATTGTAATGGTCAAAGTGAAAACCTCCTTTCTAAAAAATTTTTTTATATACTATATCTCTATATATTTATGCCTATATGTGAGGTTTTGGTTTTTAAGCATTAGACATATTAAATATTACTTCATATGATCTAGACACATTAGTCATTACTAAGATTTTTCAAGTTTTCTGTTTTTAATTTCAAAATATTAATGGGAGTACAAATGTTTTAGGTCACATGGATCCCTTTTGTAATGCTTTGAGTCTTGGTTATAGGCGTGCTCATCACCCAAATAGTACCTATTAGTTAGGTTTTTGCTCCTCTCTTTTTGCTCCTTCCTCCTGCTTGATTTCCTCTGAGTTTTACATCCTCCTGTGCACATATATGTATGCTCATCAGTTAGTTCTAATTTAATAGTGAGTACATGTGGTTATTTATTTTTCCGTTCTTGAGATACTTCACTTGTGTGAGTGGTCTAGTGCAACCCTTATGGAAAATAGTATAGAGATTCCTCAAAGAACTAAAAGAAGACTTACCATTTATTTGATCCAGCAATCCCACTATTGTGTATCTATACCAAGGAAAAGAAGACTTTTCATCAAAAACACACATGCCCTCAAGTGGTTACTGTAGCACAGTTCACAAGTGCAAAGATGTAGAATCAGCCCAAGTGCCCATCGATTCATGAGCAGATTAATACAATGTGGTATATGTATACCATGGAGTACTACTCAGCCAATAAAAAAATGAATCAATGCCTTTTCCAAGTGTTCTTTCTAATAGCATTCTTTTTTTCTCCTCCATTACAGTACACACTTTGGAACTTCCTCCCGAAGAATTTATTTGAACAATTTAGAAGAATTGCAAATTTTTATTTTCTTATCATTTTCCTTGTACAGGTAAGAATACCATAAATAGCTACTTAACTTTTAGATACTTAATTAAATAAATTTTCAATCTGTTTTTAACCTTGAAATGCCCTGTGATTATAAAATATATGTCCAAGAGCTTACTATAATATGGACTTTTAAAGTAGAAATATAACATCTTAAGTTTTATATGATTTTATTGATTTTTAAAGTGTGGTATGTTTCTAGAAAACTTGAACTGCTATTTCGTTGTTACTTTCTTCAATACTTTGATGAATTTTATATCTTTGCTCATCCCAGAAACATGCCTACTACATGTCATTAGATGAAATAGTACATATCAAAGTTGAAAATAGTTCAAACTAATAATTTTACTTTGTTATACACCAGTATTAGCCTAACTGAAAACTTCTCACTTATCTTCATGATTATCAATTTGCTCTGCCTTACTCACATACTTAACTTTAAAGGTAAAAGCCTGGTAGGTTGATCTGATTCTCTTTGTCCCTCTACTGTTTTGTGTTTTAAATTTTAGACTTAACTGCATCTTCTGTCTTTTTAAGTCAATAGACTATTAAAAGCTTTCCCTTCCCATAATTACCCCCTAAAATATTTTCTTCATTAAAGGTACATTTTTTTGTCACTTCTTTTTTTTTTTTAACGAAGCAGAAAAAAAATTGCTCAAATGCCTTGTTGATGTTAAGTGCTATCATTTATCTATTTTGAGGCCTTGAGTAAGTAAAAGGTACTGTAATGGAATTTAGCCTTGCTACTTAAAACCAATTTGAGATATGATATGGGAAAGAGCCAGTTTTAATCCTGAATGATGGAGCATTTGAAAAGTAGTTCTTCTTTATCTATGGTCAGATGACTTATAGACATAGAATAAACTACATAGAAGACTCTTCTTGCAAGAATCATTCTATTTGGCAGGCAGTGCATTTCAGTTCAGTTCAGCAAATTTTTTCTACTCAGCAGGAACTTCATAATGCTTGAATGAGTAGATAGTATCTGAACTGAGCCTTGATGAATTAGAAGGGGTTCACCTGGTAGAGAATGCCAGCCCAGTATCTCAGGGGTAGGGAAAATACTGCCTAAAAGCACAGAGTCTCTCATGTATGTGGAAGTATACCCTGTATTTGCAACACGGGAAGTGTGGCAGGCACAGGCCTGCCTTGGGGTTTGGATATGAGAATTAATGAGTTATGAGGTTGGATTCCCTCAAATCTAGTTTTCTTTCAGTATTTCTTATTTCAGTGAATGATGATAACATCCATCCAGATATTTTAACAAGGCACTTGGAAGATGTCTTTAATTGACACTTGTGTTCTTTCTTACTGGTACTGCCATTTTTGTCTCCTAAATATCTCCAGAACTTCTTTCTGCATCTGCTGTGACCACCCTAGTGCAAACCATCATCTTTAACCTAGAGTATAGCAATAACATCCTAAGTGGACTCCCTCCCTCTAGTTTTATGCCCTTCCAAACTATCTTCCACTAAGCAGGGAGAATGATTGTTTCAAAATGCAATTGTGTTCATACTACCTCTCCCTGTGTAAAACCTTCAAGGATTTCCTGTTATTCGTGTGATAAATAATGAACAGCTTCCTTTGGACTAGAAGTTCCTGTACAGTCTGGCTTCTGCCTCCTTCTCCAGCTTCATCACTTACCACACTCCCTCTTGCCATTGGCTTCTTTTATTTCCTAAAGTGTGCCATATTCCCTTCTACCATAGAGACTTTGCATCTACTGTTTACTCTGCCTAGAAAGCCTCCTTTTATCTACTTAACTCCTATTTACCCTTCAGATCTTAGCATCTGCACACTTGTTTTAATGTCTGTGGTTTTCCTTGTAAGCTGTCAGCTACTTGAAGGCAAGGACTTGTCTCCAGTTTGTTTAAAGCAGTATCTGTAGAGACTGGGCTTACACAAGGACTTACAGAATGGTTCTTAATAAAGAGGTATAAGTGAATGGATGTATTTCAGTAAAGGAGTGAATTGAGCTGGGATGAGAACTATGTCTAAATTTAGGACTCATGAAAATTAACATTTACCCTTCTGTTGGAATGTGTTTTGGCTATATTCTAGGTTGAAATGTTTGCAGCATGTAAGTGCTGCATGAGTTAATGGCTAACTTTCATTTTACTTTCAATTTAATTTCTTTACCTAGGTCACAGTAGATACACCAACTAGCCCAGTTACCAGTGGACTTCCACTTTTCTTTGTTATAACTGTTACAGCCATCAAGCAGGTACATTCTTTATTAATACTTACACCTTGCATTTCAGTCCAGGCAAGTTTGAATTTTGTTGTCATTGGCTCTTTTTCATATTTAAATACAGTGGGATGTATCCTTTATGGATTTATGTTATATTTGGCTCATACTGAAAACCTATTAAAATTATTACAAAATGTATCCTTTATTTGTTTCCTCCTCAGTGCCTTAAGTGTGGGTGTAAACATGAAAAAAAAAGGATGTAGAAGTTACAGCCCAGTCAGGAAATGAGAGATAGATTATTAGTATGTATTAATTATTTAACTGTGGTATGTCTGTCTGGAAAATTCCCATTCTCGTGGATTTTTCATTGCTATTGCCCATAGCAGAGTACTCAAGGGCATAAATAGCTTAATGTTATTGTTTTTCCTAACACTACTGACGGGAGTCATGGATAGAGGGGACTTTCATTCCTCTTTCTTTATCAGAGCTGATGAACTACCACAGATTGTGATATGGATGTTTTGAATTATTTTGAGCATTTTATATTCTAGTACCTCTGAAAAATTCCAGATAAAATTAAGAATGAAAACAGGAAATTGGAGCTGGAGGGGTGGGTTTACAATATTTATCATGCATTGAGATAGTCCATGGGACCTAACTACTTATAAACATACTTTCAGGTAATACTTATCAAAGTGATTTTTAAAAGGCTACCAAAGAAGCTTGCAAAATAAAGGTCTGCTTAATAATAGTACTGGGAACAAGATTATCTTTCCTCTTGGGATTATTTGGTTTTCTATCTTGCCTACAGGAACATTTATCAAATGTTTGGTTGTTAAATAAAGACTTTTGGAATGTTCTTTCCCTTAGGTTGTTAGGATTATTTTCTTTAATGTCCTAAAATTGCTGGTTCTAAGAATAGTGTGTACGATCTTCAAAGGTTTTTATCAGCTCATTCTACTCCCAATACTAGTTCATGTTATGGCCTTTCTTTCTTCACTGCTGTCACAGAATGTACTCTATGAAGTAATAGCCTAGCATTGTCATAAAGAAGTACAGAAGAGGTATGGATATAGCACCTGATGGGGAAGGAAAGTGGGGGGGCTGATCAAGAGATTTTCTTCAAACAGTTTTATTTGAAAAGGTACAGACATTACAATGAAAAAAAAAAAGCAAAGGGGTATAAAAAAAGAAAGGAAGTCATGCTTAAACAATTGAACATCCTCCTTCCTTAGTTCCTTGGGCTTAAATCTACCCCATACAAAAGCTCAAAGAAAAATGAGTCATTAGATCTTATTCTGATTACTTTAAACTCTAAAAAATAAATGCCAATTTATGTTTTCTTTTATCACCAAGTCAGTGGAGAAGTTTAGCTATTAGTCTCTAAACTTATAGATTCTCTGCTATGCTTTGTCCTTTCTATTCTCTGAGAGTGGGAATTACGGTATTTCCTTGGAGTCAATCATTCCATCAGTCCTCTACATTAGGCGCTGAAGAACATATTTCAGTGATTAGATCTATAAGAAAATACAAACCTAGAACAATCTCTTTTCAAATTAAAAAAGTAGAAAATTAACATTAACTTGAATAAGAATAGAATTAGAAGAATAAAGCAGTCTTTCACACATGAAGAATATTAAGGCTCTAATATCTATGTTTTCATTAATATTGATCTAAAGAATGGAGAAAACTTTTGACACAATGAAGCTATTTACCTAAGGGGTATTTTGAAAGTATATCTCAGATTTACTATTAAAATGTACAGCCTTGTCTCTCTAGCATTCTTAGTTTAAATTGATATTGTAATCATAAATATCTGCTGTTGACTCATGGGGGATGTATAGAGATTAATTAACAACTTTATTATCTGAGCTTGATTATATAATTATTTTTATCTTTTTAGGGATATGAGGATTGGCTGAGACACAGAGCTGACAATGAAGTCAACAAGAGCACTGTTTACATTATTGAAAATGCAAAGCGAGTAAGGAAAGAAAGTGAAAAAATCAAGGTATTTTTTTTTTTTAGTTCACTCTTTTTTATTGTGGTAAAAATATGTTATTTTAAAGTATATAGTTCAGTATTTTTTGTTTGTTTGTTTGTTTTTTGAGACTGAGTCTCACTATGTTGCCCTCAGTAGAGTCCTATGGCGTTACATCTCACAGCAACCTCAAACTCTTGGGTTTAAGCAATTCTCTTGCCTTAGCCTCCCAAGTAGTTGGGACTACAGGTGCCTGCCACAACACCTGGCTATTTTTTGTTGCAGATGTCATTGTTTAACTGGCCCAGGCCGGTTCGAACCCACCACCCTCCGTGTATGTGGCTGGCACCGTAACCACTGTGCTATAGGTGCCAAGCTATGAAATGCTATTTAATTTAGCTCTTTCTGTGGAGTATAAATGGATGGAAAGATGTGCTTATTAACCAGTAGTCTCTAAATCAGCGGGTCTCAGCCTATAGGTTGTGACTCACCTGATCTGTATTAAAGGATTGTGGCATTAGGAAGGTTGAGAACCATTGCTCTAAATGGTAAATTTCATGGCTCAGGAGTAGGGGGTAGGCTGTCAGTGGGACACTTTTCGAGCAGGAAAAGTAACTTGATCTGCATCCTCAATGTAATGGTGAACCTTTGAAGTATATCTTTTTAGAAAAATAAAACTGGAGGGTAGGTAAAGTGGAAGCATGGTCAAACCTGCAATCAGGGAGACTGATTAGGTGGCTATTGCCATGGTATAGACAAAAGGTGAGCTTATATTAGGATGATAGTAGTAGTGATAAAGATAAAAAATAGTAGTTGCCATTTACATACTACATCATATGTTCCAAATACTTTTTTTTTTTTTTACATTACAGTAACTTATTTAACCTTCATTTCATAATAGCCCTATGAAGCAGGTACTCTTATTATCTCCTTTTTTACAAATGATGAGACTGAAGCATAAGGAGGTTAGGAAACTTGTCCACAACTAGTAAGCAGGAAAGATGAAATTTGAATTAAAAGTAAGTCTAGGTGTAGAGTCCATGCTATCAGTCACACCTCCTACCTGTCTAGATTTTATGAGAAATGTATATATTCAGGAAATTTTCTGGAGTTAGAAAAATTGGGTCTTAGTGATTTATTGGATATAGAAGGTGAGGGAAAGAGAAAAAGGAATAATTAAGATAGCCTTCTTGGTTTGGACCTGAACAACTGGGTAAATTATATAGTGCTATTAAATTATATGCTGGTGCTTTAAAATAAGATGGGGAAGATAAGGAGAAGAACAAATTTAGGGACAGAAGTAGGAGTGAAGGGAAATAAGAAATTCACTTTTGGCCATGTTAAGTTTGAGATATCTATTAGACATACAGTAGGAGTTGTCAAGCCAGAAGCTCAGAGATGTTTTATCTGACCATAGGCATTTGGGTGTGATCAGCTTGTAGATGCTGTATGATGCTATGAGACTGGGTGGAATCACCTTCAGGGATGTCGGACCTTTTTTTTTTTTTTCCTCTGCCACACACTGGAAGAGTCAGAATTGTTTGGGGTTACACATTAAATGCACAAACACTAATGAAAGCTGATTAGCCAAAAAAAAGGTGATATCCAACACCAACATAAGTAAAAATAGTCCTTACAAAATCAGCATGTGGCTCATGGGGCACAAGTTGGACATCTCTGATAAAGCATGACGAATGAGACCTAATTAACAGTACTTGAGGAATTCCCATATATATATACACAGTTATTTTTAATGGAAAGAGTATGTTTTTGGCATAAGAAATATTAGAAACTAGACATGTAAGATACCTCTTGATAACATGTCATGCTTTGATAACAAATAGAAATAAAAGTTGTTCTCTGGTACTTCAATCAGTGAATCAACCAAAATGTTTTGAGATATTACACAGAATTACAAAGAATGGAGAGAGATGGTTACTGCTCTCAAGAAGTTTTACAATCTGAGTCATGACACATAATGTTAAAAGAATAAAAATACTGACCACCCACCCAGAGAGGTATTCATGTGGCTGTTCCAGTTATCTATTCGTGTAATACAAACTACTCCAAAACTGTTTTAGAAGAAAAAAACATTTTACTGTACTTCACAGCTCTGTAGGTTGACTGGGCTCAGCTAGGTGATTCTCATTTGCAAGTCTCAAGATGTTGCAGTCAGATAGCAGTGGGGGATAGATAAAACATCTGATGGTTCAATTGGATCAGATGTCCAAGATTATTTATATTACATTCTTTGCATTTATATTGGGAAAAAATTGAGTGGAAAAATGAAAATAAAATACAAGGAGGTAACTGATAACCTGATGAGTGCTTAGAAAGTACTCTTTGAATTTAGACAAAGGGAATGAAAGCAGTTTTCTCAGAAGAGATAAGCATGAAAATGAGAGCTAGAGTGTGAAATAGATTGTAAAGTTCAGGGCAAAGAGTGGGGGACAACATGTACGAGATAGAGAGGAGGCTTCTTGGGCTAGAATGAGGAGTTAGTTTAGATTTATTAGTGAAAGGAATTGAGTAGAACATCTTATATAAACATTTAATGCTATAAATTTTTATCCAAGCACTATTTTAGCAGCAGCCCACAAACATTGATATATTTTCATCAATGATATTTTTTTCTACTTTTTTTTTAATCAGAGTCTCACTTTATTGCCCTCAGTAGAGTGCTGTGGCATCATAGCTCACAGTAACCTCAAACTCTTGGGCTCAAGTGTTCCAAGAGCCTCTGGAGTAGCTGGGACTACAGGCACCCACCACAATGCCTGGCTATTTTTAGAGACGGGGGTCTTACTCTGGCTCAGGCTGGTCTCAAACTCATGAGCTCAGGCAATCCGTATCTGGCTAGTCTCAAATTCATGAGCTCAGGCAATCCACTCACCTCTGCCTCTCAGAGTGCTAGGATTACAGGTGTGAGCCACCGCGCCCAGCCTTCATCAATGATATTTTCTAATTTCTCTTTACTTCTTCCTTGATTCATGGGAATTTCTTGATATAGTTTTCAGAAATTTTCTAGATACTGGGTAGCACCTGTGGCTCAAAGGAGTGGGGCACTAGCCCCATATACCAGAGGTGGTGGGTTCAAACCCGGCCCCGGCCCAAAACTGCAAAAAAAAAAAAAAAAAAAAATAAAGGAATTTTTCTATACATTTTTTTTACTGATTTTCTAGTTAAATTTCATTGTGTTAAGAGAACATACTTTGTATCATTTTAATTTTAAAAATATATAAGAGATATTTTTATAGCCCAGATATGGTGTATTTTGGTGACTTGTTCCATATGCATTTGAAAAGTTTCTAAAAGAATGTACATTCTTCTGTTATTGGGTGGAGTTTTATATAAATGTCAGTTAGGGCAAGTTGATACTATTCTTTTGTTTTTGAGACAGAGTCTCACTTTGTCTCCATCAGTACAGTAGCATGGCATCACAGCTCACAGCAATCTCAAACTCTTGGTTTTAAGTGATGCTCTGACCTTAGCCTCTCAAGTAGCTGGGACTCTAGGCGTTCACCACAGTGCCCGGCTATTTTTTAGAGATGGGGGTCTCACTCTTGCTCTGGCTGGTCTCAAACTCCTGAGCTCAGGCAATCCACCTGCCTAGGTTTCCCAAGTGCTGGGATTACAGGTGTAAGCCACTGCACCCATCTGGTTGATAGTATTTTTCATATCTATATGCTTACTAAATATTTTCTTTCTTGTTCTATCAATCATTGAGAAAGGAATCTAGTCCATTATAATCGTGAGTTTTCTTATTTCTCTTTTTAGTTTTGTAAGTTTTTATTTTATATACTTTGTAGTACTAAGTGCAAAAATATTTGGAATTGTTAACGTTTTCTGGGTTAATTGGTTCCTTTATCTTTATGTAACATTCCTCTTTATCCTTGGCAGTATTCCCAGTTTTGAAGTCTAATTTGTCTTATAGAATTAATATAGTTTTTCCATCTTTATTGTGATTAATGTTTACATGGTATTCACCATCCTTTTACTTTTAATCTATCTTTGTCTTTATATTCCTATTTAGGTATTGTTTTTTAAACCCAGTTTGATACTTAATTGGAATGAGACCATTTACACTTAATGTAATTGTTTATATGGTTTGGTTGTCTTTCTGGTCCATCTGTGCTTCTTTATTTTCCCTCTTTTGGATTATTTAAGCATATTTTTTTCTGATACCATTACATCTCTTCTGTTGGCTTATTAATTATACATACTATTGTAAATTTTTATAAATGATTGCTCTAGCATTAACAATATACATTTTAATGTATAATCTTAGCTTCACATAGTATTAGATTACTGCATGTGTGTATAAGAAACTTATAAGACTGAGTGCAGTGGCTCATGCCTGTAATCCTAGTACCCTGTGAGGCCCAGGCAAATGGATTACCTGAGCTCAGGCGTTTGAGACCAGCCTGAGCAAGATCAAGACCCTGTCTCTGAAAATACCCAGATGTTGTGGCAGGCTCCTATAGTCCCAGCTGCTCAGGAGACTGAGGCAAGAGAATCACTTGAGCCCAAGAGTTTGAGGTTGCTGTGAAATGTGACGCCATGGCACTCTACTGAGGGCAACAAAGTAAGACTCTGTCTCAAAAAAAAAAGAGAGAGAGAGAGGCGGCCAGGGTCTGGCTCTGCAGGGCTGGATGCTCTGGGACCTTCAACAAGAGCAAGGAGGAAAAGGGGTCGAAGGTTGACTGGAGCCAGCTTTCAACAGAAGCTCCAGTGCAGGGGGGAAGATAACGGCCAGAAAGAACCCAACAAAGACGAAGGAGGGGAGCTGAGCTGAGAGAAGAGATAGAAAGCTCCATATCTTCCCTGCCGAGGCAAGCTTCAACTCCAAGGAAACGAATTTCAGAGACTGCAACCCAGAGTCAGAGATTTAATAGGATTGAACAGAGATCAGCTGAATACAAGACAGAGCCACCTATCCCCACTACACCAATCAGGCCTCTAGAGTCATAGACTGTAATACTATACAGGACCTTCACTAAATTGTAAAGGTAAAGCTGTAGTCACCAGCCCCAGTTTCTTAGTGAAGAGCTGGTCAACTACATCACCAGAAGTATCCTATCCAATTTCACCTTCCTTGCTCATCTAGCTAGACAGTGAAAAACAATCATGGGGCAGAATCAGTGGAAAAACTCTGGCAATATGAATAATCAGAGTAGATCAACTCCCCCAAGGAACGACAAGACAGATATAGCATAAGATCCCTTGTATAAGCAAATGGCTGAGATGTCAAAAATCGAATTCAGAGTCTGGATAGCAAATAAGATCAACCGAATGGAGGAAAAGATGGAATTAGAATTTCAAGCAGTAATCCAAAATATGACCCAAAAGATGTCTCAAGAACTGAACGAATTCAAAGACCAAATGACCAAAGATTTTGACACATTGAGACAAGAAGTTGCAGCCCTCAAAGATCTGAGAAATATAGTAGAATCCCTCAGTTACAGAATGGAGCAAGCAGAAGAAAGGATTTCTGACATGGAATACAAAGCTTTCCAACGCTCCCAAACTTTCAAAGAGGAAGAGAAATGGAAGGCAAAAATGGATCATTCTCTCAGATGGCTCTGGGATAACTTGAAGAAAACCAATATTTGCCTTATAGGGATACCTGAAAACGAAGAAGTGGCGTCACAAGGCACAGAGTGTCTTCTTTATGAGATTATGAAAGAGAACTTTCTGGACATGCCAAGAGATTCTGAAATTCAGATAACAAACAGTTTCAGAACCCCAGCATGACTCAACCCGAATAAGACATCCTCCAGTTCACTAAAGTTAAGATGAAGGAGAAAATATTGAAAGCAACCAGATGCAAGAAATCTATAACCTATAAGGGGAAGAATATTAGAATAACTGCAGATCTCTCTGATCAAAACTTTCAAGCTAAAAGAGAATGGTCATCAAAGGCAATTGAAGCAGTATCAAAAATATACTACTGGGACCTGATAAAACTAAAAAGCTTCTGCAAGGCCAAGAACACAGTAAGTATAGCAAACAGACAGCCCTCAGAATGGGAGAAAATATTTGCCCATAAATGGTTACGCCTCTGACAAAGGTTTAATACCCAGAATCCACAGAGAACTTAAATGTATTAGCAAGAAAAGAACAAGTGATCCCATGTCAGGATGGGCAAAGGATTTGAAGAGAAACTTCTCTAAAGAAGACAGGCGCACAGCCTACAGACACATGAAAAAATGCTCACTATCCTTAATCATCAGAGAAATACAAATCAAAACTACCTTGAGATATCATCTAACTCCAGTAAGATTAACCCACATCACAAAATCCCAAAACCAGAGATGTTGGCGTGGATGTGGAGAAAAGGGAACACTTCTACATTGCTGGTGGGAATGCACACTAATGCGTTCCTTTTGGAAAGACGTTTGGAGAATACTCAGAGATCTAAAAATAGACCTGCCATTTGATCCTATAATTCCTTTACTTGGTATATACCCAGAATTCCAAAAATCACATTATAACAAGAATATCTGCATCAGAATGTTTATTGCAGCCCAATTTATAATTGCTAAGTCATGGAAGAAGCCCAAGTGCCCATCAATCCACGAATGGATTAACAAATTGTGGTACCTGTATACCAGGGAATATTATGCAGCCTTAAAGAAAGATGGAGACTTTACCTCTTTCTTGTTTATTGGATGGAGCTGGAACATATTCTTCTTAGCAAAGTAAACAAGAATAGAAGAATAATTATCCGATATACTCAGCCCTACTATGAAGCTAAGTTATAGCTTTCATATGAAGGCTATAACCCAATTATAGCACAAGAATATGGGGAAAAGGGCAAGGGAGGGGAGGGGAGAAGGGGTTGGGTAGAGAGAGAGTCAATGGTGGGATCACATTTATGATGCATCTTAGAAGGGTACAGGTGAAACCTATTAAATGCAGATTACAAATGTTTTCATACAATAAACGAGAAAATCCCATGAAGGTTATGTCAAACAGTTGGATGAAAAATTTCAGATTGTATATGCAGCTAGGACGTTGTACCCCATGAATGCAATAATGTACACAGCTATGATCTAAAATAAATAAATATAAAAATAAAAAAATAAAAATAAATGAAAATAGACCTCCCTCTGATCCAGGAAAAAAAAAAAGAGAGAGAGAGACAGAGAGAGGCTTACAGCAGCATACTTTCATTTCCTCATTCACATCCTTTATGTTATTGTTATCATACATTCTGCTTCTACATTTAATGAAGCCCACAATGTTAGTAATTTTGCTTTAGTCAGTTGTCTATTTTTGTGATAAAACATACATAATATAAAATTTAACTATTTTTAAATGTACGATTCAAAAGTACATTTACAATGTTGTGCAGCAATCACCACCATCCGTTTCCAGAGCTTTTTGAGTACCCAAAACAAAACTCTGTGTCCATTAAAAATAACTCCCCATTCTCTCTTCCTCAGCCTCATGTAACCTCTGTTCTGCTTTTTGCCCCTATGAATTTTGCTATGCTAGATACTTTACATTATTGGAACTGTATGATACTTGTCCTTTTGTGTCTGGCATACAAGATTGGACAATTAAATTCTCAAACTCATCTTAGAAAAAGTGTTATAGTTCATTGCTGAATAACACTACAATCACCTTCAAAGTACTCCCCTTGGCTACCTGGTGACTGTAGTGACCTTCAGCAAGGAGATTTATAGCACTTTTTCTGGGATGAGTTAGTGAACTTCATAGTCCAACCTTATATTTCATTTAGCATAATGTTTTAAAGGCTAATCCATGTTGTAGCATGTATCAGAATTTCCTTTCTTTTTAAAGTTGAATAATATTCCATGTTATGTATACAACACAGTTTGTTTTCCCATTTATCTGTTTATGAACATTTGTTTTTTTTCTGCTTTTTGACTATTTTTGAATAATGGTACTGTTAACGTTGTCTGTTTGAGTCTCTGCTTTTAATTCTCTTGGTTCTATAACTTGGAATGAAAATTGCTAGATTATAATTACCTTCCTTAATTTTAAAAAGTTTAATAATAACAACTGTATTTATATTTATCTACATTTTTGCCATTTTATCATTCTGTATTTCCCTGTGTAGATAAAAATCTTTGTTTAGTATCATACTGTTTTACCTAAAAAAGACTTCCTTTAGTATTTAATAGTATAAGTCTGGTAGAAGTGAATTATCTTAGCTTATTTTTTTCTGGAAAAGTTTTCATTTCACCTTCAAATACAAAATTATTTTTCTAGGTGTGTAGATTATGGGCTGGAGGTCTTTTTTTCTTTTCGATGCTCTCAAGATGTTACTCTATTGTATGTGGTTTGCATAGTTTCTGATAAGTCTGTTGTCATTTTAATTTTTTCTCTGTATGTAATGTTTCTTTGATGCCTTCAAGTTTTTCCTTTACTGTTCAATTTTCAGCATGCCTAGATTTTGTTTTTCATTGTCGTTATTCTCCTTTTAGTTCTTTTGTACCAATTGTTTGTTGGCTTTTAATATTGGATAATTCTTGGTCATTATCTCTTTATATATGTTTCTGCCTCTTTCTCTTCTTCTGGGACTCCAATTACATGACCGTTAGATTGTGATCTTTTCTTACACCTCTTAAATAATTTGTTCTAATCTGTTCTTATTTAGTGAACTCCCTTTTTGCTCTTTGTGTATCCTTTTGGATAATTTCAGTTGATCTGTCTTTGGATTTACTAATTGTTTTCTTTTGCTGTGTCGGATCCTCTGGTTGAAAAAAATCTTCATCTCTGATGCTGTTTTTCATTTCTAACTTTGCATTTTGATTTTTTGGTAATTTCCATCTCTGCCAGAATTCCTTATCCACTCTTACATGTTTGCCATCCATTTCCACTAAATTTCTTAAAATTAATCATAGGTATTTTTAAGTCCCTCAAAATTATAAAACCTGGACAATTCTAGATCTGGTCCCATTGACTGCTTTATCTTTCAGTGATGGCTGACTTTCCTTGTGTTTTTATACTTCTTATATTTTTAAACCGAATTTTAGGCACTGAATGTAAAAAGAATGGTAGAGGCTGAAGTAAGTAGTATGTATCTTCTGAAATGGCCCCGGACTCTTCTGTCAGGCTGCTATTATTGGGATTTGAGTCAATCTAGTTAGGAGTTGGACTAGCCTTGGTTTTTGTTGTAACTATTGATACTTTTAGTGTACCACCAGACTTCAAATTCCTTGAGTGGTAAAATGCTATTTACCTTGAACTTCGGTGAGGGGGACTGGTGTGCCAGAGGGTTTTTCTTAGTGTTCCTTTTACACCATCTGCTCTGAGCACATCCTGCACTTACGAGTGACAGAAATTACCTCTCCCTGTCTCCTCGCTTCTTCTGCCCCAGTTGTAGACTTCTATTTCTTGTTACTCGTTGTAAGGCCTCTGGTGGGAATAGATTTTTTTTTTTTTTTTTTGGTTTTCTTGCTCTTCTTTAAACATTAGGCAGGCTTGGTGCACCTGAACATCAGGCTGAAAGACGTTTTCAATATTCCCACTCTACCTCCCATGGCAGCTGAACTTTTGTCAGTGCTAGGTCCTTGGTATAAGTGGGTTTCCTATCCCATGTCCTACAACAGACTGCTGCTGTTTCTACCTTTCTAGCAGTAGTGATATTTCTCTGATACAATACTAGGGATGGTTTCTTGCCTTTCTCTTTGATGCAGATGGCTTTTGGTTTGGGTCCATGATTCTGGCATGTTTTGTGCCTGTTTTTCCACAGCAGTCAGTCACTACCTGTATGACTATATGTGTACCAGTGAAGAGAGTGTCCTTTTAGGTGTTCTGCCCTCATGCTTTGTCATGAGTACCCAAATGGAAGCCTGTGGAGAAGAGCTAGTGAGTGGTTACTCTTCTATCTCACAGGCTTGTAGAGATTCTAAACTGTCATGTTAGCTCACACCTAGCCTTAAGAATTAGTTAAAAATGTAGTTGTTTTCTTCTTACCCACTTTTACAGTAACCATCTCTCCCTTCAGTGCTGTCATTTGTAAAATAGTTTATCTGTCTTATCTCTCCTTAGAAGGATTTCTTGGTTGCCTTCCAATCTCACCTCTCCAATGAACTAGAAAATATTTTAGGCTGGGCGCAGTGGCTTGGCCTGTAATCCTAACTCTCTGGGAGGCTAAGGCAGGTGGACTGCTGGAGCTAATGAATTCACCAGCCTGAGCAAGAGTGAGACCCCCATCTCTAAAACAGTAATTGGGCATTGTGGTGGGTGCCTGTAGTCCCAGCTACTTGGGAGGCTGAAGCAAAAGGATCTCTTGAACCCAAGAGTTTGAGGTTGCTGTGAACTATGATGCCATTGCACTCCACCAAGAGCAGCAAAGTGAGACTCTGTCTCAAAAATATATATATTTTTTATTTTATTAGATTATCTTTTTCATCTTAATATTTATGATGAGTAGTGGGGATTTTTTTGTGTGTGTGCCTTTTAAAATGGTAAATAGAAATAGAACTCTAGTTGATTGTCTAGCTGGATCATGTCATTCCATTTCTTTAAAAGTCCTCTACTTTTGCCTTCAGGGGTGAGGCCTGAATCCCTTGGCCTGGCCTACCAAGCTTTTTGTGATCTGGCTTACCAGTCTCAGCTTGCACTGCAGATGTGTGGGACCTTTATATTTTATATCTGAGTGAATCATAAGTGTTGAAAAAGGGATCCCTTTGTACATTTTATTATCAGTGCCTGAGAGTAATCTTCCAACCTCTATTGAATATTTTTTTCTTTTAAGATTCTTTCAGAATTTTGTTTGTTACATTTCTTCTGCATATTTAAGCAGATATTGTGGCTTTATGTAAGCAACATAAGTGTTTATAGAAGTGAGGAAGGAAAGATCCAACAAAATAAAATATTATTTACAAATGAATTCAGCTATTTATGCTGTTGCTCTTGGCTACTGATTAAGATTGGCAAAGAAAAGAAAATTAATCCCGAGTACAAATTGCATTCCTCATCTTTATCTGCCAAATCATATTCCAAATAGAAGACAGGTGTTCCATGTACTAGTTTAGCATTTCACAGCTAGTGTGTCCCAGTCAGTGTACCAAATATATTGACCTCATACTAAAATGGGTTGTCTTCTGCATTCGCAAGACACCCAGTCTCTTTCCTTTCCCTGAGGGTGGTATGCAAAATTATCATTTATCATTTTCCATATGTTCCGTGGTATGAAAAATATTGGGAAGCAGCAGACTGGAGGATTTCTTACATCTTTCTAAAAGAGTGTTATGATTATTCATAAGTTGAGAATAAAGTAGTTGCAGGGTATTAGTAGTAATTATAATTAATGTTTATTAAATGGCTATGCACTAGGTGCTTTTCTTGTTTTTTTTTTTCTTTTTTTGGCCAGGGCCAGGTTTGAACCCGCCACCTCCCGTATATGAGGCCAGTGCCCTACTTCTTTGAGCCACAGGCGCCACCCGCTAGGTGCTTTTCTTTATGGTTGACCTATATCATCATTTCATGCTCACATCAGTCCTGTGAGGTAATTGCAGTCATCTAAGACACTTACCCAATTTCATATAGTCAGACCTGGGACATGAACTCCGTCCAGTTAAAAAGCCCAAGTTTTTAATTATTATGACTTACTCCATACATTATTAAATTATTCATAATTCTTCCCTCATGTTTTATTTCTCTACTTGAGCTGTGGGTTTGCTGATAGGAAATTATTTCTCATTGCTATATTAATTGATTCTTCTGGTAGCAGATGAATTCTTAGTAAGTGAGCTATATGGAAAAATGTTTTTTCAAATATGGGAAAAATCAGTGCCTCTCTAATTAACTGAGGTTTTCTGAGCACTGAAGAAGGAACTGGCACCCAACAATCACAGTTGTTACAGCAAAGAAAGTACGTTGAAAATGCATGGTGCAGAGAGGGAGTGTTGACTGCTCAGTATTCAGGAAGTGCCCAACTTATAGATTTTCTTGACTGATTAATAAAGTAATAATGGTCATTGTCTTATAAAACATTAGTGCCAAAAATAGCAAATAAGTGTGGGCATCATTTATTAAATGTCATAGGTAAGGTAACCTGAAAGCATCTTAAGTCCTTGTGGCATTAAGGAAGATTCTAAATGCTGAGAAATATTCTTTCATTACCTTTTAGGTGGTGTATATGTTGAGATACTCCCAAAGCCCCAGAGCTGGAGATTTCTTTTGCTAATGTTTTGAATTTAGTGTGAAGTATAATGAATACTTCATTTGGAATTTGAAATGCTTATGTGTTTCTCTCCATTCGAGGTTGGTGATGTAGTAGAAGTAGAGGCAAATGAAACCTTTCCCTGTGATCTTATTCTTCTATCATCTTGCACCACTGATGGAACCTGTTATGTCACAACAGCCAGTCTTGATGGGGAATCCAATTGCAAGGTAACAACGACCAAATCTTGCCTAAACATTTTGATCTTAGGATAATGATACAGTATTGCTTTCCACCACCTTCTGATCCTTTATTTTATCTTACTTGTCATACCCTACTCATGTAGGTTTTGTATTTAAGATAACTGTTATATAATTGCCTTTTAACTTCTAATCTAAGCAAATACTTATCATAGAGGAAAAGGGTGTTGTTGGGTAGGGAAAAGCCATACCCCAAATAAAAGCCACCACAATTTTTTATGGCACTACTTGAATTTAATATTGAAACAACTCATTTAATGTTTTATTTAGGCTTTTTAAAATGGAAGTAATCATAGGCTGAAACTATAGAACAATAAAAATAACTTCATGTACCCTAACCTTACCATTTGAACTATTTTTACTCTAAAAGTAGTATGTTTTTCTTTAAAAATATTTCTTCTTGGGATATAAGAAATCTAACCTGGGGTAATTTTATTGTTTATTTAAAATGTCTAAGGGTGTAACTTGACAAATGTTCCCTTTGTTACAAGTAGAAAGAATTGTAAGTGAGTTAAAGTGAATTTGATTAAACTGGGACACAGCTTATTTCCCTTGTACTTTCTGGCATACTCAGTTCTTGACTATCATCCAGAGCTCCACAGGGTAGGAAGATACATCCTCTCTATATTGTCTTTAAGGGAGGATACTGATGTGGTTCACCTCTGAGAATATCCCTGGAGACTTCCTTTGCTAGAGTTGAGGACCAAGATGTAATGTATGAAAAAGGAACATTACTCATTGGATGACTAATTCTGTATTTCAAAAACATGGTAATGAGGCTCAGCGCCTGTGGCTCAACAGGCTAAGGCATCAGCCACGTACACCTGAGCTGGCGGGTTCGACTCCAGCCCGGGCCTGCCAAACAACAATGATGGCTGCAACCAAAAAATGGCCGGGCATTGTGGCGGGCACCTGAGGCTCTGTCTCAAAAAAAAAACAAACAAACATGGTAATGAACAAGTATCATTTAAACTATTCAAAAACAATGTTATGTTTTAGAGAATGTCAAGATAAAAATTGAGAGATCTACCTAAAGAATTCCTAATGGCAAAAATTTGTTTAAAAGAAGAAAACTTTCATGGACTTTTTTTTTCTTTTTTCAATTAAGTTGATCTGCTCAAATAAGCTAGAAGTACAGAGTTTTTCAAAATCAGGAGATAGTTTTAAATATAGCTCAGACAGTTCCGTAATACTCCCCAAAGACCATGGCAACAGCTTTCCTTTCTACGTAAATGATACATTCTTTGAATCTTTATTAGTCCTAGTTTGGTGATTTATAAATTGGTTCATTGGAGACTGCCTTGAGTTCTGGATGAATCAGGTGCATAATGTACACTAGTAGAATATTCCAACTGTCTGACTAATGTAAGACACATCATCTCCCTGCCCCTTGTACAAAATGTTGCCACTTTGAACATTTTTAAGATCATTAAGCTGTTTGTGTGATGGAACTATCAATTATTCTTTTCCTGATGTTGGCAAAATTTTAGCATTCTTATGACCAGAGAGGTTATGTTAAATTCATATTGTATAGGCTCGGCGCCTGTGGCTCAACGGGCTAAGGCGTCAGCCACATACACCTAAGCTGGCCGGTTCGAATCCAGCCCGGGCCCGCCAAACAACAATGACGGCTGCAACCAAAAAAGGGCCGGGCGTTGTGGCGGGCGCCTGTAGTCCCAGCTACTCGGGAGGCTGAGGCAAGAGACTCGCTTAAGCCCAGGAATTGGAGGTTGCTGTGAGCTGTGATGCCACAGCACTCTATCCAGGGTGACAGCTTGAGGCTCTGTCTCAAA